>JASDDO010000022.1:872244687-872518726 GCA_030015575.1 Agapanthus africanus | reverse complement strand
CCTCTAAAGATCTCTTGCTCCGTTTCAGCACCTCTATCCCCTCACACAAAAACAAGGAATAACCCGAAGCAGTGCGAAGAATGATGTGCGGAGATTGACTAGAGTGTGTGCAACTACCTGATTCCAAGAACGAACCTGTGCTGCGTTCGTGACGCAATCGTTCCATTGTCACTGCCGAGCATCGCCAAGACGCCTCCAGGCAAGTTCTTTACTTGCTTACATGCTATTTTACCTAAGTTAAAATCTTAGATTACTTAGATTATCATGTTATAGTGTTAAATCAATTAGTCGTCATAACTGTTCGATGGGTGTTCCCAATGAAATTTCTTATCAAATTTGGCAGAACTGGATATATTGCAATGACCCTTGTAGGGATGGATAACGTGTGCAAATTTCATTAGAAAATACAACTGTTAAAGATTAAAACGACTACCCTCAAGTTTAACCGTAAAACTGGAATTCTACTGTACCTGAAAACCGTTAAATCCACCATAAATCATATACATATTAGAATGTTGTGTTCGAGGGGTTCAAATCGAAGCCGACTCGACGAAATTTAACCCTATACCAGTTTCCGGACATTCCTGTACTTAAATTGTAATGATATTCGGATCGGAGTGCGACTCTGGACTGCAGTCCAGAGCGACTCCAATTGTTGGTTACTGTACCGTAATGGTTACCACAGGTTTTCCTTAACTTGTAGGTTGCGGAACTCTGCTGTTTATTATAGATGAAACTGTTAGCTAGACAACACAATTGATTTTATTCTGTTTCGTTAACATTTGTTATTTATTCTGTAATTTAAAAGATCGGGACGCATAACAGTCCCAGCAGAATCAGAATTGACATATTAGGGTTAAACACTGTATATCTCCTGACGAGCAGATACGATTGAAGATCCGTCTGTTGCGTTGAAAACCTTACTGAAAAACCTAGAATTCATTCAACTGTAGCATCGCTAAATTATGATCCCAACTGGGGTTAAAATGCGTTGCGAAACGGACATCTGATTCTGAAACCGGATTTCCAGCCGCGAGCGCTTAAAATGAAATGGTTATAACTATTAATCCTGGAATCCGATTGGCTTGAAACCAATTTAGATGGATAGCTAACTGAACATACTAATTACTACCTGTTTATCATTTCGCTAAATTATATACGTACGTTTCATGATAACTCGTGCAAGTAATAGACTACTGTTTTTATGACACCTTAATTGTGCTTCTTATACTGTTCACAGGCATCATATCATACCCATATCAGTGTAGTGATAACCTAGTGATATCGTGCATTTACCCAGTATTAGATTCTAGCGATGATTGTGGCAAGTACGTCAGTGTTCGTGTATTCGTGATTAAGTGAAAGTGATAAGTACTTGTACACAATCAGTGACCCTATTGTTCTATTGCATTGTCGACGTCTGTGGGATGCGCGTACGTGTGACTATAAGTGGTATGGGACACTTATGGAAGCGCTTGCACGGGTGTCACAGATAAGGCATCTGACACTGCCATTTATCTTAGGTATTAATCGGGACGTGCTTGATGGAGGTCCTGCCTCCAGTTCTCGCGCAGACTTGTCACGGATCGATTAGTATTTAGGGTGATGGTTAGCGTTTGATGTAGACCACGGGGTGTGGGGTAGTTTAAGTGTGAGTTCAACAGAATCTCGGGAGTCCCATGCCGGCTTATATATTTAGGGAGTTATATGGAGATTTACAGGGTACGTGATATATACACCGTGATATTCTCGTTACATGTTGGGCCCAAAGTCCCTTGCCCTTGGGTTCTACCCTTGGGTGGAGGACACTCGCGAGTGGTTGACTCTCACACTTGGACTGACGATAGGCTTAGTGACCTGTACAGTGAGACTTAGAGACTGATAGGGATACTGGCATTTCATTCCTTATATGCTGTGTGGCATACGTGACATATCGTTATACTGCTTTACTGTTCCGCTGCATTGATTACTGCACATTCATATTCTTGCTGTCATTGATTTACTGTTATTCATATCCATTACCACTGATAGAACTGTCACATGATTATATATATATTATATTGCTATTGTGTCGCTCTGACGACCTGAGTATGCATGCTCAGTGTGAGGAGAAGATTTAGCTTGGATCAGAACTAGACGTACTTCACAGACTTCTTGACTTGCTACTCCGAGTTACTTTCATTTGTTCCACTTCAGGTCAGTTTATATTATTGTATCTTTCAGTTACTGCATTTCTCATTTCCTGCGCATCGTTTACTGTTTACCATGATAAACTAGAAGCCGAAGTGTGACTACGGCAGGACATTTCCTTGACCGTAGGAGCATGGCTGGCCTTGTCTACCCCTCGTATTCCGTATTTTGGGAAGCGGGGCGTGACAGTTATGCCGTCCGGCCCCTATGCTCTACGTGCCTCGGAACGGATGGCAAAGCTAAGCCTTCATTCTTTGTCAGCTCTGATCGAAGACTTTCGTGCTGGTGGTTTGATCACGGCCGAAGAATTTTCCGCCGAAGCCAACATTTCTCTTCTCTTTCTTGCTACTTACCATAGCGAAACATTGGTGCAAGTCTGAGTTGAGTTTTGTCGTCGGGTGGAGGCTTGCTAGCATATTCTTGAATGTACGCGCCTTCCTTCAGAGGTTGTGGCCGCAAAGGCTAGCTTGTGGGGGCTAATCGAACGGTGCGCCGTAAATATGCCGTCATGCGAGAAGAGGCTCAGCCGAAAATTTTCAGAGAGGAAACTGGCTTCAACTGCGCTGGGGGAACTTCAAGCTAACCTTATGGCCAAGACCACTCGGGCGTATGAACTTTGGAGAGGGCTTCAAGAAGCTATCAGGGAGGTGGTAGCCATTGATAAAGCCGTCATTTTCACCCGCGAAATAGTCGAAGCTCATAAAGTTACCGAAAAAGAGCTTGAAAGTCGGCTTGCCTCATACCAGGCTCGGAAATCTCAAGCGGAGGCCCGTCTCTTAGCGATAATAAATCATGAAGCCGTGGCCCAGTGGAAAAATCTATTGAATCGTCCACCGGCTTGAATAATTGTATATATATTTTTTTATTCTTCTTTTGTACTTACTCCTGAATGAGGGTATTGTTTGATTCTTTCATAAATTGTACTTTGTATTCATTTTGATTCATGAATAAAAGACGTATTTTGCTTCAGTATGTGGTGTGTCTCTTTTAGTAAATGCATTTTGTGGATAATCTATTTTGATCTCCTTATAGGACAGTGATGGCTTAGGAGTCAGGTTTAGATCTGCCTCCTAAGGCTTTCCAACTTTATGAGCCGCGAGGATCTCATAAAGAATTTTCTCCCTACAGGTCGAGAGGATCCCGTAGGTGTAATTTCTCCTTAAGAATCGTGAGGATTCCTAAGTGCATTTCCTCTTGAGAGTCGTAAGAATCTCACAAAAGAGTTTTCTCCCTTACGAGTCGTGAGGACCCGTAAGTAATGGATGAGGTTGACATTATCCGCATTTCACGGAGTCAGGGGTTGACTTTATCCGCATTTCATGGAGTCAGGAGTTGCTATAGCCATTTCCCACGGGGTCAAGATTGACTTTAACCGTGTTCTACGGGACCGGGATTTGCTCCGGATGCTTCCTACGGGGTCAGGATTGATATTAGCCGTGCTCCACGAGACCAGGATTTGCTCTGGATGCTTCCCACGGGGTCAGGATTGACATAAGTCATGTTCCGCAAGGACCAGGATCCGCTCTGGACGCTTCCCACGGGGTCAGGATTGACATAAGCCGTGTTCCACTAGACCAGGATTTGCTCTGGATGCTTCCCACGGGGTCAGGATTGACATAAGCCGTGTTCCACGAAACCAAGATTCGCTCTGGACGCTTCCTACGGGGTCAGGATTGATATAACCCGTGTTCCGTAAGGACCAGGATCCGCTCTTGACGCTTCCCACGGGGTCAGGGTTGACATAAGCCGTGTTCCACATGACCAGGATTTGCTCTGGATGCTTCCCACGGGGTCAGGATTGACATTAGTCGTGTTCCAGGTGTCCAGGATTTGCTCTGGATGCTTCCCAAGGGGTCAGGATTGACATTAGCCGTGTTCTGCAAGGACCAGGATCCGCTCTGGACACTTCCCATGGGGTCAGGATTGATATAAGCCGTGTTCCATAAGACCAGGATTTGCTCTGGACGCTTCCCACGGGGTCAGGATTGACATTAGCCATGTTCCGCAAGATCGGGATTTTCTCTGGATGTTTCTTACGGGGTCAGGATTGACATAAACCGTGTTCCACGAAACCAGGATTTGCTTTGAATGCTTCCCACGGGGTCAGGATTGACATAAGACGTGTTCCACAAGGACCAGGATCCGCTCTGGACGTTTCCCACGGGGTCAGGATTGACATTAGCCGTGTTCCACATGACCAGGATTTGCTATGGACGCTTCCAACGGGGTCAGGATTGACATTAGCCGTGTTCCACGAAACCAGGATTTGCTCTGGACGCTTCCTACGGGTCAGGATTGACATAAGCCGTGTTCCACAAGGACCAGGATCCGCTCTGGACATTTCCCACAGGGTCAGGATTGACATTAGCCGTATTCCACGAGGACCGGGATTGGCTCTGGATGTTTCCCACGGGGTCAGGATTGACATAAGCCGTGTTCTATAAGGCCAGGATTCGCTCTGGACGCTTCCCACGGGGTCAGGATTGACATTAGCCGTGTTCCACGAAACCAGGATTTGATCTGGACGCTTCCCACGGGGTCAGAATTGACATAAACCGTGTTCCACAAGGACCAGGATCCGCTCTGGACGTTTCCCACGGGGTCAGGATTGACATTAGCCGTGTTCCATGAGGACCAGGATCGGTTGACTTTTATCCGCATTTCACGGAGTCGGGGGTTGACTCTCGGTTGTCTATGCACCGCCGAGTCATGGAACTGGGAATTGCCGCGGTTCCGCTTTGCTGATGTTACGTCTGTTGTAATGAGACGAATGTTGAGATGATCTTCAGGCTGTCTGTGAACCGTCGAGATTTGGCTTCTTTTTCTGATGGATCCTGGTGGGAAGGTATGGTTCCTTCTTTGTTTGTACCCCTTAATTGTATACAGGGATCTATGTGATCTCACCTGTAGGGCAAAAAAGTTTCATTTTATATATTTTCTTTCCGTGATGCTCTATCATTTTAGCTTTTATATCGTGAAAGTCGCGATTGCCCAATCATTTCGGCTATTTTTCGCGGTGCCTAATCATTTCGGCTATTTGTTTTATTTTTACTCGCTGTTTTTTATTGCGAGTTGCCCAACCATTTCGGCTATTTTGCATGCATATATTTTTACTTGCTGATTTTGTTGCAAGTTGCCCTATCATTTCGGCTATTTCATATGCATTTGTCTCGCTGCGAGTTTAGGATTTGATACCGATTTAGGCATCAGCATCGCTACAACTGGGATATTGCCAGAAGCGAATCATCATTTGCTTTTGTCTATATCGAGCAAAGGTGGCTTAGTAAACATAGTTAGGATCCTGTCGACTAAGGCTTTTAACTTTACGAGCCGTAAGGGTCTCATAAAGGTATTTCTCCCTACAAGTCGTGAGGATCTCGTAGGCACGTTTTTTCTCCCTAAAAATCGTGAGAAGTCTTAAATGTATGGTCTCTTATAAGTCGTAAGGATCTTCCAAGAGTGATTTTTCGTTATAAGTCGAGAGGACTTACAAGGGTTGTTCACCGTGTAAACATATCCCTAGTCGTGGGTAGGACTTTGTTAGGGAAATGTTTATTCACGCCCGTGGATTGTATACAAGGGTCAGTATTAAACCGCTTATAGGGCAATGCTGGAGGTTGTGATGGCTTAAGAACAAGTTCAGATCCATGTAGCTTAAAGCTTTTGAATCCTATGAGCCGTGAGGGTCTTAAAGGGGAATTCTCCTTACGAGTCGTGAGGATCTCGTAAGTGTAATTTCTCCTTAGGGATCGTGGGGATCCCTAAGTGTGTTGCTTCCTTGTGTGTCATAAGGATCTCACGCAGGTGGTTTCTCCTTACAGGGTCGAGAGGACCTTGCAAGTGTCTTTTAACGAGATTGCGCCCTTTCGGGTTTTCACAAACTCGCCAGCAGTCCTGCTGTTTTTACTTATGGAGCCCTTTCGGGTTTTCATCCGTGCCCATCTTGCTTATGGACATACCGCTTTTTTTTGTCATCCTTGGGATGCTGTGGTCCGTAGTAGTTTATAGACGTCTCGGTCAACAGCCAGTTTTAGGACATAATGGTCCATTGTTAGTTGTAGGACATTTCAGTCTGTTGTTAGTTTTAGGACATTTCGGTCCTGTCGTTAGTTTTAGGACATTTCGGTCCGTCGTTAGTTTTAGGACATTTCGGTCCATTTGCCGACTACTACTTATAGAGTTTGGGCTTAGAAAGATAACGAGTGGATATAGGTGTCGTCATCTATCGTTGACCTAGGCGTGACTCGTCAGGCGTAGTATTTTTTTAAAAAGCGAACATTTATTGGCCTGAAAGGTCTTTCACCATGCATGTCCATGAGTAGGTAGGCTCCACCCTGTTAAACTTTGTCTATGATATACGGGCCTTCATAGTTTGGCTCGAATTTCCCCCGTTTGGCATGATTGGGGATCATAGGTCTTTTGACCACTAGCATAAGTTCGCCTTGGTGGAACGTTCTCGGCCTAGTCAATCTCTCACATGAGCGCGTCATCTTTGCTTTATAAGCCTCCAGATTTTGTTGCGCCATGAGCCGGATTTCATCAAGGGCATCGAGCTCCTCAAGCTGAAGATGAGCACTTTCTTCGTCTGTTAGCTCGTAGAGAGGGTAACTCTATCTCAAGGGGAAGTACCGCTTCTGTGCCGAATACCAATGCATACGACGTTGTGTTCATGGCTGTTTTGAACGTAGTTCGATACGCCAAGAGAGCTTCATGCAGTCTCTTATGCCTGTCCCTCTTATTTCGAGACACCGTCTTTTTCATGATCTTCGTCAAGGTCTTGTTGAAAGCCTCAGCTAGACCGTTAGCTCTGGGATTATAGACTGAAGAGTATCTCCAGTCTATGTTATGCTGTTGTGCGAAGCGACTGATCTTGTGACTTCTATAGGCTGGCCCGTTATCGGAGATAATCCGTCGCGGAGTGCCGAACCGATAAATGACGTGTGTCTTGAAGAAATGGAGGATATTCTCCGTCTTCACTTCTCTTAGTGGTACTGCTTCTGCCCACTTGGAGAAGTAATCGGTGGTTGCCAATATGAACCGATGTCCTCTGAACGACGCTGGTTCAATGGGGTCGATTATGTCAGTTCCCCACATTTCGAACGGCCAGCTAGCCACCGTTGGGTGTAGCGGATTTGGATGCTGGTGGATAAAGTCCCCGTGAATCTGGCATGAGTGGCACTGCTTCGCGTATTCGAGGCAGTCCTGAATCATTGTGGACCAATAATAGCCCATCCTTTTGATATTCAGCTTCATTTTCGGCCCGGCTTGGTGAGAACCGCAGAGTCCGCCGTGAGTTTCTTGGACAACTCTCCTTGCCTCTTCAGGTTCCAGGCATCTTAACTACAGAGAATCAAATGATCTCTTATTCAGAGTATCATTGATGAAGGAAAAAGATAGAGCTCATTTCATGAGTTGATGTCTTGACGACGCATCCTCAGGTGCTCGACGGGATTTGAAGTAATCTATAAAGACTTCCCTCTAATCCTTAGCCTTTTCCTGGTCTTTTATTTGTAGGGTCGCTTGCTCGGTCGCTCCCTTTTCTTCGGAAGATTCCAGAGATATTTCTGCCGGTGCGAGAACCCGACGGCTTTGCACAATGATCCTCACGTCATCGAGGTTTTCGTCAGCCAGTTCTTTAGCGAGCTTGGCTAATGCATCCGCTTTGCTATTTTCCGCATGCGGTATGCTTTCCAAATTGTAGGAAGGAATTTACGTCAGCAGTTGCTGTACTCTCTCGCCATACTTCACCAACTCAGGCTTGCATGTTTGATAGTCGCCATTTACTTGACTAACGATCAGCTGGGAGTCTCCGTATATAAAGAAGTTCTCAATTCCCATGTCGACGGTGATCTCAAGACCTGCTATTAAAGCTTTATATTTGGCTTCATTGTTCGTCCTTGGCTCTGTTAAGGAGAAGACAAAGTGCATTATCCCTTCTTGTGGAGTTACGAAGATGAGGCCTACCACTGATTTGATTATGGGGGTGCTTTGCTTTCGCTTCGTTATAGAAGATGCTCCGTCGAAGTAGAGTTCCTATTGGGTATCATTCTCTCTTCTCTCCCCGTCGATCGTGTCAAATGCGTGCTCGTCTGGCAATTCACAGTTCAATAGAGAGTCGGCAGGTATCGGATGCTCAGCGAGGAAGTCGGCGATGGCCTGGCCTTTCACTGCCTTGAGAGGTCGGATATCACCGAGAATTCCATTAAGAGCAGGGCCCATTTAGCGAGACGTCCCGTTAATATGGCCTTTGACATCAAATATTTGAAAAGATCAACCTTTGATATAAGATGGACCTCATGTGCCAACGCATAATGTCTGAGCTTCGTTATCGTGAAGATCAATGCCAGGCAATGTTTTTCAATGGGGGGTAATTGTTTTCTGCCCTTAGGAGAACTCGGCTCAAATAGTAGAGGGCTCTCTCCTTTCTTTGATCGTTCTCTTGTTCCCATAATGCGCCTAGAGAACCTTCGAGGGCTGTTGTATACAGGACGAGAGGTTTTCCTTTAACGGGAGCGATGGCCCGGCTCAGGATCTGCCCCCAGTTTCTTTGCGTCAGGAGCTTCTTCACCATCTATTAACGAGTGAGAGATCACATGGTAGCTTGCCACATAATTTTCAGATTCATCCGACGAGTCTTCTCCATTGTCATCATCTCTATCTTTAAGGGCGTGGCTGAGTAATTCTTGGAGTGTGACTGGAGTTCGCGCCTTCTGGTTATATTCTTCCAGCGCGTCGATATGTTTTTGCAGGTCCGTGCGCTTGTCATTAAGCTTCACGGGCTTTTTGGTCTTCTTCTTCTTTTTCAAAGACTTTGACGGCTGGGTATGAGTGCTTTGACTATCACTACCAATTTTTGGAGTTGGGCGCGGTTTCAGCATTCCCTCGATGATCTCGGGTTCCAGTGGATTTTTCCACCTGATTGCCGGGCATGCTTGGAGATCCTTCAGCATTCTTTTCGTTTTGGCTGAAAGAACGACCTCCCATGGAGCTTCTTCTACAAAAGAGCATGATGCCTCCGGTGTGAACGTCCTTTTAAGAGCATGCGGCTGCGGAGGGCTTACTTTCCAATTCTCGGACAGTGCGAACTTGCCCTGTTGGTATTGGTCTTCGATCCAACCTTTAAAGACGAAGCAATCTTCAATTGGATGGCCTATCGTTTGGTGATAGGGGCAATAATTAGGATTATTAGCCTCACTGGGTTGCAATGGGCATTTTGGATTCGGAAAATTAATGAGCATGTTGCACACCGCCAGCTCGAACAATCTCCTCGTTTTGTCCCGGAGAAACGAATAAGGGCGCTTTATTTTCTCATTATAGAATCACCGTCTCTCGTCTAGGCGATCAGTTAATTTTGGACCACTGGGCTGCTGTTGAGCATTGGCGACGAAGGTCGCTTTCCCTTTCCCTTTTTCATTCCGCGGCTCCGGCTTCGAAGAGGAAGGCCTGTGGCCCATCTGGTCCATTTAGGCCAGCTTATCAATCAAGGACTGGAAAGTGGTTGGCTTGAAAAACATCATGAATTGGGAGATGGTCACTTGAGGGTCGAGAGTACCCACAAACATGCCTACCGTAGGCACTTCCCTGATGCGCTGCTCGCACTTCGACCACAAGTTCCGCCACCGTATTGCATAGTGAACCCATGTTTCGCCTGACTTTACCCTGGCGTTAATCAATGCAGTGATCGGGGTGTGCTCGCTAGCGCTTGCGAATCTCTGTGTACTCAGTAGCTCCATCTTCGCAAATGTCTTGATAGAGTCATTTGGAAGTTCAGAATACCACTCGAACGTCGTCTCCGACAAGCTGCCAACAAATTGGCAGAGCAGAAGTTTATCATCACCTCTAGTGTTGTCGCACAAGACTCTGAATTGAGCGATGTGCTGATGCGGATTTCCCGTCCCCTTATATACATGGAATTTGGGGATCGTATATCCTGGTGGGTACCTTATTTGGTCCTACCAGTCCGGATAGGGTCGTCCAGTCTTAACGATCTGCCCAGCCGCTTCATTCGCCTGGTGAGCTCGTATTTGCTGAGCAATGTAATCATCCAGAGCGGCCTTGGAGATGGTCTCCTCCTTGGCTGCTGAAAGAGCCGGAGGAGGGTTTGATGTCTCTCTTCTGTCATCTTCAATGATAATCGGGTGGTCTTCAGCTGGAGGTTCTGGCTGTAACATCATCCCAGCCATGTCTTGGAACAAAAGAGCCATTCGTTTTATGTTGGCTGCCTGTTCCGCGGCCTCTTTTTCTTTCCTCTCGAGCATTCTTCGGAGGAATTCAGCATCAGTTTCTTGTTCCTGATGCTGCTCTGAGGTCTCTGGATTTTCTTTTGGCCCAGTGAGTGCGGCCATTGCAGTCAGCATCTCCTGAAGTTTTTGCTGCTGTTGCTCCTGAGCCTTTGTTATCGATCGAGTAAGCGGTCGATGACCCGTAGAAGCACGGCTTTCCTCTTTTCCAGAAGCTATATAAATGGTGTGTGTTACCATGCCACCAGACTTGGGGCGTTTAGATTCAGCGTCCTTGCGGTTCGCCGCGGTCACAGGGGCTTTCTCCGGCCTCCTTCTCTTATGAGCGGTTGAAGTTGAAGGAGCCGTTGCAGCGGGCACCCAGACGAATGACATCTTCTGTGGTACCACGGGATGGCTCTCTTCTTGCCGAGATTTAATCTTCTTTGTTCGGCGAGAGTGGTCCTGGTCAATCACCGATTCCTGGACCTGTCGCCAGACTTTGTAAATTTTGGAGGACAGCCGCTGAGGGGGCTGCTCCGGCTTCTTCTCTGTAGCATTCTTCATAGGTAGAGGAGATCTCTTCAGCACGGCAGTCGGAGAGTTTTTGCGCACCCTCCTTAGCGGTTCAAAGTCATTTCCAGTTGGAACAGCAGCATCGATTTCCACCGTTGGAGCTGGCGGAGTCAGTCCGGAAAGGGAATTGCCCCCAACCTTCCTTACTCGGCGCCAGTGGAGACGTCGAGCTTATCGAGCCATTGGGATTGTCTCAGCTATAGGGGTGACTTCCTCATGCCCCCTGTGTTGGCGAAGGGTTGTCGCTGGCGCCAGCCTCTTGAAAACCGACGTCCGTTGAGAAGCAGTGTTCAATCTGTCAAAGAAAGACCTTTGGGCAGGGGAAGCAACTTTGAGGAATTCGCCTGGAGCAGGAGCCGGAACAGTCAGTCTTGTGAAGACCGACCCTTTGGCAGGAGAAGCCGCCTTGACGACTTCATGAGCAGGAATGGCTATCCGCTTAGGGATAACTCTTTCCGGTATCGCGAGCTTCTTTATGGGCCCAAATAAGCTTTGGCCCAATCTGTCAAAGACTGAGGCGTTGGAGCTGGACGACCCGTTGAGAGGAGCCGCAGTAGTGGTAAGTCGATCAAAGTCCGACTTCTTTGGAGCTTCCTGCAACGGCAGCGGGGCATTGAAGTTCATGGGTGGGAGCATGGTCCCGAAGAATAGCCCAGTGGTGGCCTGAGTCACCTGGTCCACCGGCATTGTAAAAACAGAGGCCGCCTGAGGCCCGTAGGTCACTCCTGCTGCAGGGACGGAGTGAGAGTTATTGTCATTATTGCAGCTTATGCAGTTAGAGGCCATTGATGTTCTTCTTTCTGCACGAGAGCAAAACCAAATCTTAGTACCTCGAACCCAAGGGCAACTATATTAAACCGCGATTCATTCGCGAACACGACACACGAAGTGTGGAATGGAAAGAGAAAAATGTCCCACCGGGTGTGCCAGAATCTGCTCTCCTCCGAAACACAAAGACGAAACCGCGTAGGTTTGTCTTGCCTGAATCTGGGGGCAGATGCTAATTGGTGCTATCCGTCCACCTCTCTGAAGATGCCAAGTTGATTTATGGCACCATGTATCGAAGGTTTAAACGGATGCGGCCGATGTAGTAGACTTCGTCAGACTCCCCCTCATTGGAAGGGATTTTGATTGTGGGGACGCTCTTCCCTGTAGGTGAAAGCCCCTGCAGTTAATTACGCTACTGCATCGCGGTAACCACTTTTTCCTTCTCCAGATGGTCATTTCGTGTCGTGGGTGTTTGTTTTGTTTTTGGTTGCCTGTGGATTGTATACGGAGACTAATTTATGTTGTCGCCCGTAGGGCGTGGATTAGTCCAAATCCGTATTTTCTTAGATTTGGGTTTGGGGTTAGGTTTAAGGATACGTTAGTCTCATTTGAGACTAAGATCAACTTAAACATTTGTTAAAAATACGTTAGTCTAATTTTAGACTAAGATCAACTTAACGGGATCATTTAGATCCAACAAGAGAGCATTTGGGCTCTATTGTTTAGTTTAGAGACATTGCGGTCCAATGTTAGTTTAAGGAAATTACGGTCCAAGGTTAAGGACATCATAGTCCATGGCTTTAAGGACCCCACAGTCCAAGGTTAAGGACATCATAGTCCATGCGCTTAAGGACCCCATAGTCCAAGGTTGAGGACATCATAGTCCATGGGTTTAAGGACCCCACAGTCCGAGGTTAAGGACATCATAGTCTATGGGTTTAAGGATGTCTATGGGTTTAAAGACCCCACAGTCCGAGGTTAAGGACATCATATTCCATGGGCTTAAGGACCCCACAGTCCATGGAATGATTGGTTATCGGGACCCGTCACCTCTCTGAAGACGTTGAAGGATTACAACGGCAAATATCAAAGGAGTGAAGAGATGTACTCTTGAACCAATATTGATTGGGAAATCTGTAGTCCAATTTGGGACTAAGATTAATTATTTAGATTATGAGCATATGTGCTCAGTTAAATCTGAATTGAGGACTTATGGCCAACGTGGGCTAAGTCCAATTAGATTTGAAATGTTGGCCCTTTGTTGGACTGTTGAACAATTGTCTGGGTTCAGCCCCCCATTATTTAGCAATGCTAAACAGGGGTTTGGGGTTCTGACAACACTTTGTCTTTGGCTGAGCACTAGTCATTCATTATAGTTCTGGGCTTTACTTTGAATGTCATATGAAATGATCAAGTTTGGAAGAATGTAGTTGGGGTTCAATCAAAGGGGAGATCTTGTCTCAGGAAAACTTAGCTGATTTTGGGCTAAGACTGGTTTGAAAATAGTGTTAAATACTAACACATATTTGACGATCACGTGTTCCCACGTGATGCGTTTAAAATAGTGTTAAACACTAGGGACAGAACGCTCAAAATAGTGTTAAACACTAAAAATGAGGCGATCACGTGGGGTCACGTGAGGCGCCAGAGAATTAGGTTAGACTTCCTTTATTTTACTATCAAAATCTGCCAATAAGTGTAAACACTTAATCTTTGTAATCATCATGTGTGGGCACGTGATAGTGACCATGTATTGGGTATTAATTACTCTGTTTTCCCTCATTTGCCCTTTTTAAAAAGGTATTAGTCAGGGGCCGCGTGGGGACACGTGAGGCGCCCTAAATCAGTATTGCCTTTGGCTTTATTCCCTTTAGTTTTGAGGGTCACGTGTGAGCACGTGAGGCATTGACTCCAAGCTTTTTCTTTCTCATTTTGAAGAGTCTGTTTAAGGGTCACGTGGGGGCACGTGATCTAGTCTTGATCGTTCTTTTCTACTCATCGAAGATGAGGGTCACGTGTTACCACGTGATCAGGTTTATGTGCATGGAGAGTTTAAGTCCTTTGTTTGAGAATTAAATTCTTATATAGAGTTAAACCCTAATTTTATTTAGAGGAGTTAAATTCCTATGTATATGGAAGAATTAAATTCTTTAAACCCAACTCTACCTCTAAGTTTTAGAACTACATGGCAGAATCTCCCCGATGAGAATTAAATTCTCAACTTGTGGGAAGATCTGCTTCTGCAGATCTTCAACAATGAAGAAAAACTAAGTTCTTATTTTAAGGGTTAAACCCTGTTTCTGTTGGAAGAATTAACTTCCTAAGTATTTGGAGGAATTAAATTCCCTAAACTCAATTCTCCCTCTAAGTTTTGGATCGGCATGGCAGAATCTCCCCGATGAGAATTAAATTCTCAACTTATGGAGAGATCTGCTTCTGCAGATCTTCAACCAAAGGAAGAACTAAGTTCTTATTCAGAAGAGTTAAAATCTTAATTTGATAATTAAATTCTCTTTTTATTTTATGGAGCTTAGATCTCTTTCCCTTTCTCACCTAGGATTTCTTTCTCTTCTGAGGAAATCTCCTTTTCTCTCTGTTGTTGTATCTCTCTCCAAAAAAAAAAGATTTGATCCCTCTCTTTTCTTCTTGGCTCCTATTTATAGAAGAAAGAAAAGAATCAGTTTGTTTAGTCAATCTTTCAATGAAAGATTTTAATTGATTTTGTAACCAACATGATCTTTTAAATCACTCAGTGAATTTTATTCACCATTGGATTTTTAATCCAAAAGATATTTTGTTTGTTATTCTTGGTGAATTTCAGGGAAATCTTTCCTTGTATAGAATCTTTTTATAAATTGGTGATTTTTAATCACCATTGGATTTTTAATCCAACGGTGCTCCACTTTACAGAGCACAATCTTTTTTATTTGGAAAGATTTAGAGAAATATTTCTCCAGTTAGGGTTCTCGATTCTCTCTTAATTAGAATTTAATTCTATTAGTTAAGAAGGCTTAAGAGCCTGTCACGTGTTGGCACGTGACCTTCTGATTGACCATTTAATTAGAATTTAATTCTATTATTTCAGAGATCTTAGGATCCCATCACGTGTTGACACGTGACCCCCTGATTAAGCATTTTAACCAGAATTTAATTCTGTTGTTTTAAAGTGCTCAGGAATTATCACGTGTCAACACGTGAGCCTTAGTCACGTGTGAGCACGTGATGCCCCATTGGGGTTTTTCCTTATTGTTTTATTATATTTTTAATTCTTTTCAGTGGGTTTAAAAGCCCACCACGTGAAGACACGTGACTCCACTGATTGATTGTCTGGTTAGAATTTAAATCTATTAATTAGAGAGCCTAGGAACCCATCACGTGTCTGCACGTGACCTCTGCTCACGTGTGGACACGTGATGCCCCATTTGGGTATTCCTTGCTGTTTTATTATATCTTTTAATCCCTTTCAGGGGGTTCAAAGGCCCATCACGTGTGGTCACGTGATGCCCCATTAGGTTTTTTCCTGATATTTTATGAGGGAACAGTAGGTATGTACAGGTGCTTAAAGTTAGGTTTCCCCCATGGAATGCTGCCCCGGACTGCAGTCCAGAGTCGCATTCCCAGTCAATTCTCATTACTGTAATCTATCAATATCGAAAAATAAATTATATATGGTTCTAGATTATCGAGTCGGTTTCGATATGAGCCGTAGAACATCACATTCCAATCTGTATTTAATTTACAGTGATTTTATTAAGTTAACCTGTGCGGTAAAATTCAGTTTTAGTGTTGCCTTTAGGGGCAACGTTACAGGATTATAAACATAATATTTTTAACGCAAAACCTTACACCAGTAATGGATTCGACGATCATAAATTCTGGTAATTTAAGATAGGGTTTTCATGTATGTATCGTGTCGAACACATAAATTATGTACGGGTATAGTTGAAACATCGATTTCAGTTAATTGATCAAACTAGTTGTAATTCAGTGAAATTGTAATTGATGTTGATACGGGTCAGTAAATTCCTAGTCGGGTTCCATTCAATATTATCAAACTAAGAGGGTTCGTTACAAGATAATCGAATTATAATCTTTCGATGTATACGTATATATGTATATATAGGCACAAACTCCGCATTATGTAACCTTATTTATTTATTTATTTATTTCCAATTCAAAAGTGTTAATTAGCATGCATACACAAGTGATTAGTGTTCACTTGCCTCAGACAATCATGACGACGATAATCCCGGCAGCGACGATGGCAAGAGGCAGCAACGGTGACGGCAAAGGCACGCGTAAGGGCACGGCACGGCACAGGCAGCGGCGACGGCAGCGGGTTCGGGTGGCGGCTGGAGGCAGTGGGTGCAGGGGCTAAGTGTTGGGGTGCTCGAAGCTTGCAGCTTAGAGATGGTGAAGCCGATGATGGTGGATGAAGAGGACGAGGGCCCGATGTCGTGGATGGGGTTGCCAGTGATGAGGTGGTCGGGCTCGTCGGCGGGGCGCAGGGGCGCAGTGGGTTCGGGTGCTGTGGCTTGGGGGTGGTGAGCAGGGGCGTAGCTCGGAGATGGTCGGCGAAGTGGAGCGGGAAGTGGCTGGTGTCGGGGCTAGGTGCTCGGCGTTGAGGTCGTAAGAGTTGCGGAGGTGTAGCAGGAGGAGGAAGTCGATGGCTGTGGTCGGTGTTGATGGAGTCGGTGGGTTGAAGATAGGGTCGGTGGAGGAGCTCAGAGGAGGTAGGGTTAGAAAGGTGGGCAGCGGGTAGTTGGAGTAAAGGTGGCCATTGGTGGTAGAGGTAGTCTTTGGCGTAGGGACTCGGAGCTTAGAGCTGGGGATGGTGGAGTTGAGTCGGGGAGGAGAGAATGAAGTAGAGAAGGGGTGGCAGAGAGATGGGTCGTCGTGAGTTTTGGGCGAGTGGAGTCGGGCCGTTGGGGAAGCGAGGACGTAGGCACGTCTCATGATGGCGGCGCAAGAAAGGAGGAGTGGAGGGGCGGCGACATTGGGGGTGACGCGAGGGGCACGGTCGTCGTGGCGAGCGCGAGAAGAAGGAGCCGTTGGGGTGACGCGAGGGGCGCGGTCGTCGTGGCGAATGTGAGAAGCGGGAAGGCGTTGCGAGAGAAGTGGCGAGAAAAGGAAACGAGTGGAGGAAGAAGAGTAAGTGGTGGGAAGCGGGTCGGGTATGGGTAGGCTAGGATTTAGTTTAGGTTTAGGAATAATTAAAATAAAATAATAAAATGTAATAAAATATATATATATATATGAAATAAATTTGGAATAAAATATAGAAAAATACGGAAAATTATATATTCGGAAACTGGGGATTTAAATCATACTCTCCTTACAAAAATTTCGCCCTCGAAATTATAATGAAAATAACAGAACAATACTATACAAACAGATACGGAAAACGTGCACAGATGTCCTCCTCGCGTTCTCAGGTAGACTCCCCTAGAGAAATACCACCCCAAGAAACTCGAACTAGGGGAATCACTTTGTTCTTCAGCTCTTTTTCCCGACGATCGAGAATGGTGGTGGGCTGCTCCACATAAGATAAATCGGTACCCAAGGTCAACTCAGAATGATCCAGAACATGGCTGTCATCCCGAACATAGCGCCTCAACTGAGATACATGAAAAGTATTGTGCACACCAGCTAGCGATGGAGATAAGGAAAGTCAATAGGCCACCTATCCCACTCGCTCTAGCACCTCAAAAGGTCCGATGAATCGAGGACTGAGTTTCCCGCGACCTCCAAACCTAATAACACCGCGGGTAGGAGAAATCTTCAGAAACACATGATCTCCGACCTCAAAATCTAGCGCTCTCCTGCTGGCATCCGTCCAACTCTTCTGTCGGTCCTGAGCCGTCTTAATGCGCCGTATGATCATCTGGACCTTGTCTACCGTCTGAATAATAAGTTCGGGGCCCAGTAATTTCCGTTCTCCCACGTCATCCCAACAAACAGGGGATCGATATTTCCGTCCGTAGAGTTCTTCAAATGGAGCCATCTGGATGCTAGCTTGGAAACTGTTGTTATAAGAAAACTCCACCAGATGAAGGCGATCCTCCTAAGAACCCTGGAAGTCTAGCATGCAAGCTCTCAACATGTCCTCGAGCATCTGAATAGTACGCTCGGACTGTCCGTCTGTCAGTGGATGGTAAACCGTGCTGAACTTCAGACGTGTACCCAGACTCTACTGTAAGCTCTTCCAAAAGTGTGAAACAAATCTGGTGTCTCAATCTGACACTATACTGACCGGAACTCCGTAAAGTCGCACTACCTCTTGCATGTATTTCTCCGCTAGCGACTCTGTCGACTGTCCCATACGGAAGGGTATAAAGTGTGCAGCTTTCGTAAGACGGTCGACGATAACCAAGACGGTGTTGTTGCCCCTTAGGATCTGTGGTAAGCCAGTCACAAAATCTATAGTGATGTGCTCCCACTTCCACTCGGGTATCGGAAGCGGTTGCAACAGTGCAGCTATTCTCTGGTGTTCTGCCTTTACCTACTGGCATACTAAACACTAGGATACAAACCGTGCAATCTCTCGCTTCATCCCGTTCCACCAAAAGTGTTGCTTCAGATCTTGATACATTTTCGTACCTCCCGGATGCACAGAATAAGCCGAACTATGAGCCTCAGCTAGTACCTCTTCTCAAACATCCCCCTTGGGGACGCAGAGTCTGCTGCCGAATCTCAGAGAACCGTCTCGATATATGAGTAAGTCCATCCTCATCCCGGCTTCCACCTGCTCCCTAAACTTCTGCAATCAAGGATCATCAGCTTGCGTAGCCTTAATGCGATCTATAAGAGAAGACTTCACCTATAACTGCTAGAACTTCCTGATTGCACTCAGTGTAACAACCTTTAGTTCGAGCTTTTGAAAATCCTCGTTGATGCTCTTCTGACTGGTCAACATCATGACTGCTGGCTTGCGACTGAGAGCGTCGGGTACGACATTTACCTTCCCTGGATGATACTGTAAGTCCAAGTCGTAGTCCGCCATTAATTCTAGCCATCGGCGTTGCCTCATATTCAGTTCTCTCTGAGTGAACACGTATTTCAGACTCTTGTGATTCATGTACACCTCCATCTTTTCGCCTAACAAGTAATGTCTCCAGATCTTCAATGCGAAAACCACTGCGGCTAACTCCAAGTCGTGTGTTGGTAGTTTCTCTCGTGATTCTTCAGCTGTCGTGAGGCATAAGCAACTACCTGACCGTGCTGCATCAGGATGCAGCCCAAGCCTTTCCCTGAAACATCGCTATGTATCACCAAACCACCTGAATTATCTGGCACTGTAAGAATAGGTGCCGTGGTCAATTTCTGCTTTAGTACCTCAAAAGCCCGAGTACACTCCTCTGTCCATACGTACGGTACTTCTTTCCATGTCAGCTTCGTCAAAGGTTCAGCGACTCGTGCAAAGTCTTGAACGAACCGCCGATATATCCTGCCAATCCCAGGAAGTATCTGATCTCGGCCACTGACTTCGGTGTCAGCCAATCTCTAACAGATTCTATCTTCGCTGGGTCCACTGAGATGCCATCTCCCGAAACAACGTGTCCCAAGAACTGCACTTTGTTAAGCCAGAACTCGCACTTGCTCAATTTTGCATATAGCTTCTCTTCCCAGAGAATTTGTAATACTGTCCGCAAGTGTTCGGCATGCTCCTCTCGGGTCTTGGAGTAGACTAATATGTCATCGATGAATACAACGACAAACGTGTCCAAGTATTTCACAAATACCCTATTCATCAGATCCATAAATATTGTTGGAGCATTAATAACACCGAACGGCATCATAAGAAACTCATAATGCCCGTATCGGGACCTGAAAGCCGTCATACATATATCTTCGGCCGCTACTCTGATCTGGTGATAGCCCGAACGATGATCCAGCTTCGAAAATACATTGGCCCCACCCAACTGATCAAATAAGTCGTCGATACGCGGAATGGGGTATTTGTTCTTTATCGTAACCCTGTTCAGCTCCCGGTAATCTATGCACATCTGTAGCGATCCGTCCTTTTTCTTCACCAACAAGACTGGTGCACCCCAAGACGAAGCGCTTGGGCGACTAAATCCTTTCTTCAGTAGTTCTCCAATTTGTTTCTTCAATTCTGCCAACTCAACTGGCGCCATCCTAAAGAAGCTTTGGAAACTGGCACCGACCCTGGAATCAAGTCAATAGAGAATCCCAAGACGTGGGGATGTGGTAGACCTGGTAAATCTTCACGGAACACATTAAGAAAATCCCGAACGATCTCTGGGGCTGGACTCTCATCAATCTCCATAGCTGTCAACGCTTTTGGCTTGGCTCTAAACTTAGCTGCCTCCAAAGACTCACTTCCGCCTTCGAAAAAAATTCAGGGTGATTGGGGATGCGGAAGGTCACTTTCCTAGCTCAGCAATCGATGATCGCATAGAAGGTGCTCATCCAATCCATCCCGAGAATCGCGTCATAGCTGTCCGTCCCGACTAAAAAGAAATTCGCATAGAATTCCCTGCTGCATACTACTACCGGACATAATCTACACTCTTGGTTGGACACAACAATACCGTTACCCGTATGTATATCCCAACATTTGGTCAACGGCTCGTGAGGTATAGAGTGTGTGTCAAAAAACCATGTGGAAATAAAGCAATGCGAAGCACCCGAATCGAAAAGAACTCTAGCTGGTACAGAATAAATAAGGATGGTACCTGTAACCACATCTCCAGAAGCCTCTGCCTGTTCGACGAACAGGATGAAAGTCTGTCCCTGATTTCGACCTGTACCAGTCTGCCTCTGATCGAAAGACCGCTGTTGGGACACCCGAGGTGGACCCCTCTGAGCTGATGTGCCGTACGACGGTTGTTATTGCTTGAACCCTTCATGTAGCTCAGATCTCTGGGGATACACGCTGACCCTGTGCTCACTGGATCCGCAAATCAGACACTGCCCCTTAGCTCTGCGGCAATCTCTCTGCATGTGTCCTGGCCTCTGGAAATATTCACAAAACAGGGCCCTCCGCTGCGGCTGCTGAGGTGAGAAGGTGCGCTTCATTTGTATGACACCCGGCCTATGAACTGGGATCGCTCCATAGGGGGATGGTAGTCTGTGCCGGAACCATGTAGGGTCTCCTGTCCATCAATCGTTGGCCCTTGGCCTTCTCTGCCAATCTTTTCTGTTCTCGGGAAGCGTTCAAAACTTGGGCAAAGGTTGGCAGGTCGAGAGATGCGATGAGTTGTTGCAGTTCAATATCGAGCCCTTGCTGGAACCGTCTTGCCCTGGCGGCTTCGGTGGCTACCATGTACGGGTGACTCAGCCGATTGAACTCCGCGGCATAAACATCCACTGAGCGCCCATTCTGCTTCAACATAATGAATTTCTCCTCCATCTCGGCCTTGGTAGTAGCCGGAAAGTAGTGATCCAGGAAGCATGTGGAGAACGTGTCCCATCCAATAGGTTTCTCTAGCCGTCTTTCCTCTACGGACCACCACGTGCGGGCCTCGTCTTCTAGCTGAATCTTCACCATGTTCACTATGTCGTCGTCAGGAACTCGAGCGGCGGTCAGAAGGTTCTCTACGTTGATGAGCCATTGTTCGGCCTCAAGTGGACTTGCTGATCCCGTGAACACTGCTGGATGAAGCCTCCTGAAATCTGAAACGGTACCAACCCCAGCAAGTGTAGTCGGTACGAGCGCGCCCTCGGAGGCGGCGGGAACAGCCGTAGATCACTCTAAGGCGGTAATTGCGGTCTCCTGTACCGCCTTCAATCCCTCGGCTAGGAGATCGGTCATCCCCTCTTGAGCTTAGACCAGGGTCGTCGGTGTGCTAAGGATCTTCTCGGTACAATCGTGGGACCGGCACCTGAGGAGTTGCTTGAGGAGTCCATTTTCCTGAAAGGATCAAAAGAGATCAGATTCAAGCAAGGCTACGCGATGATTCAACGTTGATTAGAAAGTGAGGAAGAAATGAAATAAGGCATACGCTAAGGATATAACTCAATCTAGAGGTCCCTCGACGGAACAGTAATTTCATCTAAAACCTGGCTCTGATACCAACAAAACCATGACACGTCCCGCTTCCCAAAATACGGGATACGAGGGGTGACTAGGCAAGCCATGCTCCTACGGTCAGGGAATAATCCGGCCGTAGTCACACTTCGGCTTCTAGCATTACATGGTAGTCAGTATACAGTACTTGAGTAAAGGAAAATCACAGTTCACAACTTTATTACATTGCAAATAAATGAGTTCGAGATACATTTATTTTGCAGAATAAAATAAACTAACCAACTAAACAAGTGCTAAAAGCAAAGGAAATAGCACTGATGATGCAGTCTAGACCTCCGCGATCTCGAATGACAGGTCATGCTCCTGGGCTGGATCCACTTCGTCCTCTGAGCATGCACACTCAGGTCATCAGGGCGACACATATAACAATAAATATATATAATGTAATAACCCTAAATTTCCTATACAAATTTTTTCAAAATATTTTTTTTCAAAATCCATAAAAGGGTATTTTAGCCTGAGCACAAGATATAAGTAATTATTTTGCTTTTTAATTACAAGTTAAAAGAATGTAACAACTCCATTTTTAGTGTATAAAAATTTGCTTTAAAATTAATGTATACTTGGAGTATTTACATTTACTGTTATTATTTTAAGTAATTAATTAGCTCCATGATTACAAGAAGGAGCTTGTGGCTCATTGGTAATACCTTGTACTGCTGAACCAAACCACCAGAATTCAAATCTCATACCCCACATTATTTTTAAATTTAATTTATTTTGAAATGTTTAAAAGTTCAAGAGTCAACACGTGCTAACTCCCAATTTTCCCACTACACATGAAAAAGTGAATGCACCAGTAAGCACACCAACCGACAGCGCCCTTTCCCATCGCCTGACTTGGCCGGACTCGGCCGCGCCGCCGGCCGGACACGGCCGGACCGCCGAGCCCCCTTCACCATTGTTGTGTCTCTTGGCATTCTCTACCCCCCTGCACACTTCAATTTCCCAAATCGGTTCCAAAGAATTCAAAAAGTCCTATTTACTCCATTTTTAATGAATTTTAATATATTTTTTACATTTTTCAATTTAAACTTTTCATCTACTCTAACCCTAGACTAAGCCTATAAATACCACCCCTACACTCTACCCCCTCACCCCAAAACCCTGAGCCAACTCTCAAGAAATCTTTAGAAACACTAGTGTATAATCGAAGTGAGCGAAAGGCGAAGTTCTGGCAGATTTTCCGGCAACGACCCTAGGAGATCCCGGCGACGAAACGACGCACCGGCGACTCCTCCCGATCCATCTTCCTCTTGTCTTTGATCGAAACCCGTAAATCCCAATTCTATCTTCGCTATTCTTATTCTGAAATAAGGAATTACAAAACCCGATGGAATCGGAACAAATCCGATTTCCGATTCGGTTTCTTTATAAAAGTTCACTTTTCTTTAATACAATCATGCTTAAACCAATTCATGTTGACTATTAAACATTAATCAACCATATTGATCAAGTTTCATATCATAAAATAATTGTTATTTCATTTTACCGTATTTTTTATTTAAATACCACATAGTTTCAATTCAACATTTAACATCACAAAACTTGCTATACCTTTAAGTAGATCACTAGGTAATGACCTACCTCCTCACACACTTATATGCAACATAGCACAATACCCTCAGGAACATAGAATACGGGAAAAACGATATCTTTACAAATAAATACCATAATTAATAAAACCGTTTTTCCTTAATGATTAGTATTTATACAAATCTTTGCAAAGCGCCGCTACAACCCATTTGGGAAACCCGTTCTGGATGGTGTGGATTATCGCACATCCTCGGACTTAGTAGTGAGAGATGCAGACCTCCGCAAGGAGCATTCGGTCTCGAAAGATTTAAAATACGACATCTTAAGAAAAACGAAATTTCTAGAATATAATATATATACTAAAATTATTTTCATATAAATATATGTATATGTAACATTAAAATATTTATTTTGAATTATTATAAATATTCCAACTCTTTTCAAAAATCACAAGAATCATTTTTACACTAAAATACCATGAATTCCATACAAATCAATATTACAAATAAATACCTTTATTTATGAAATTAGGATATTTTCACTAGAAATATCACAATATAAAATCTACATTCATTACAACTCAAAAGACGAATAATAAATACTTGGGGTGTATTTTGAAAAGTATATAAAAGTATTTTTACGTAAAACCCCCTCAAGTTCTATAAATTACCCTGAGGACCCTAGTAAACATAGGTTTAAGCGGGACCAATCTCTTAAGTCTCAGGGAGCCGGAGAAGTGGGTGCTTGCCTATTTAAGGTAGACAACTTAATAATGGTGTTATCAATACGGTAATCGTCTTTGAAAAAGACACAAATCCTGCCGTCCATGTGCAGCGGTTACCGATAATATCAAAACAATCAGGACTTCAATTTACTTTTCTAATTGTCCGACTCAGAGTGAGTCTCATTATAATCTGACTTGAATATAATTCAAGTATAATGTACAATCTACAATCTTCAATATTACAATTCAACATGAATCCATGAATCCAATTATCAATCTATACAACTTGACTGAACCGAACTATGGATATATATTCCATTTACATGGTTCTCCAGTTATTCTATTTACATGATTATACAGTTACATCCATGATTCTATAGTTACATACATGATTCTCCAGTTACATCCATTTACTGATATCATGTTTTCGGTCAGTCATCCAAACATACAATCTATATAGTTTACAATGAAAGACAATACAATACAAACAATACAATCAAGACATCATGGGGTTTAAGGGGTAGATTGGTACGGAAGGTGTTAAAAGTGGCACGAGACTGCAAGATTAAGAAACCTAACCTGAATCCTGTTTCCCCAATTAGAGCAAAGCTCTATTCAAAATTCTGAATTTGAATTGAAGCTGCGCTTTTATAAAAGCACTGCGCTACAACTAGCACACCCTGTGCAAAACGTATAAGCGCTAGCGCTAGATGTGTCGCGCTCCAAGTAGCGCATCACGTGCAAAGCATATGTGCGCTAGCGCTAAGAGCGCTGCGCTCCAACTAGCGCACCATGGGCAGAGCGCATAAGCGCTAGCACTGAAACTAATTGTTCCTCACCGTTGGATCAAATATCCAACGGATATGATTAAATCATCAATTAACAAGCATGAGATTCTGTTGAATCTTTCCGAACAAAAAAGATTGTGCCCTGAATTTGGAACACCGTTGGATCAATGATCCAATGGTGATTGAAAATCACTAAAATACAGAACAAATTCTGTAAAGGGGAAAGATTTCTCAATCTTATTAAACAAGAAGATTATCTTCTACAAACCAGAAGCCCTTGGATCAAAGATCCGACGGTGGGAAAATTCCCAAATCAATTAAAGAATAAATCTCTTTAACTGATTCAACAAATCAGCCTCCCCTATATAAAGGACCCGAGACTTCAAGTCTTGTACAGAGGAACCCCCCCATAAATTTTGAGAAAATCTCAGAAAGAAGAAGAAGCTCTCAACAAAAGAAGACAATTCTTTTCAAGGTAAAAAAAAAAAGAATAGAAAGATGAAATCATCTTAATATAAAAAAGAAGTACTTACTTCACAGATCATAAATCTATAAGACAAATTATCATTCACAAAAGAGATTATAAACATCTCATTATAAAGGGGGGAGAATTATTCAATTCTCTTAGAATCCCAGATCCATAAAGGTAAAGCCTTTCAACAAAAGAGATTGAAATATCTACTATAAACTAAGAACTTTGTTCTTAGAATCTTGAGACAAAGTCTCTTATCAAAAGGAAGGTAATCTTCAGAGCACAAAGTTAACCTAAGAAGAGCCTTAGCGCTCATGATTTAAAAGTGCCTTAGTGCTCTTCATCTAGCGCAAAGCGCTGCAGTGCAATAGCACTTCAAACACAGCGCACTGCGCTCATTGGCTAGCGCTCAGCGTTAAGCGCACCACGTGTGCATTGTATTACTAAAAGTGCTTTGCGCTTGTTCCCCTCCGAAAGACGGCGCGACAGAACGTCTTGCCTGAAATCCGGGGAAGATGCTAATTGGTGCTATCCGCCTACCCCTCCGAAGATACCAAGTTGATTTATGGCACCATGTATCGAAGGTTTAAACGGATGCGTCCGATATAGCAGACTTTCTCAGATTCCCCCTCGCTTGAGGGGTTTTTGATTGTGGAGACGCTCTTCCCTGCAGGCGTAAGCCCCTGCAGTTAATTACGCTACCGCATTGCGGTAACAACTTTCTCCTTCTCCAGATGGTCACTTCGTGTCGTGTGCGTTTGATTCGTGTTCGGTTGCCCGTGGATTGTATACGGAGACTGAGTTATGTCGTCGCCCGTAGGGCGTGGACTAGTCCAAATCCGTATTATCTTAGATTTGGGTTTGGGGGTTGTGTTTAAGGATACGTTAGCCTCGTTTGAGACTGAGATCGACTTAAACGTTTGTTAAGGATACGTTAGTCTAGTTTTAGACTAAGATCGACTTAACGGGATCGTTTAAATCCGACAAAAGAGCGATTAGGGGAGCCCTGTTGTTTTGTTTAGTGACATTGCGGTCAATAGGTAGTTTAAGGACATTGCGGTCCAATGTTAGTTTTAAGACGTTGCGGTCAAGGTTAAGGACGTCGTAGTCCATGGATTTAAGGACTCAACAGTCCGATGTTAGCTTTAAGACATCACGGTCAAGGTTAAGGACCTCATAGTCCATGGATTTAAGGACTCCACAGTCCGATGTTAGTTTTAAGACATTACGGTCAAGGTTAAGGACCTCATAGTCCATGAGTTTAAGGACCCTACAGTCCGTATCAATGTGTAGTCATCGGGACCCATCACCTCTTTGAAGACGTTGAGGAATTACAACACCAAGTATCAAAGGAGTGAAGAGATGTACCCTTAAACCAAGGTAGATTAAGTAATCTGTAGTCCAATTTGGAAACTAAGATCAATTATTATATTATGAGCCTATTGGCCCAGTTGAATTTGAATTGAGAACTTATGGCAAGCTTGGGCTAAGTCCAATCATGTTTGGGATATTGGCCCTCTGTTGGTTCATTGAAGGAGAGCCTTTGGCTCTGGAAACTTAGCCAATTGGGCTAAAACTAGTGTTAAACACTAGAGACCAACAGTGTTGAACACTGGGAATAAGATTAACAAGTTAGTGTTAAACACTAAAAAATAATCAGTGTTGAACACTGGGAGTAAGATTAACAAGTTAGTGTTAAACACTAAAAGATAATCAGTGTTGAACACTGGGAGCAGAGTTTTCAAATTAGTGTTAAACACTAAGCAAATCAGTGTTAAACACTGGGGACAAAATCTCCAGACTAGTGTTAAACACTAAGGAGAGAGGGGTCACGTGTGGACACGAGAGAGCGCCCTGACTCCCCTTATTTTAAAAAGTCTTGATTACTTTGAAGTATCACGTGCTATCACGTGATGGGAGTTTTGGTGCTTGTCTGTTAAAGCTTCAGCCAAGGGGTCACGTGGTAGCACGTGATAGCGCCCTAGAGCTCTTTATTTTGTTCTATAGATGAGTATTTAACACTTAATTCTGAAAGCCATCACGTGTGGGCACGTGATGGGGGCTCACGCTTTGATCTGTTAGAATGTTCATTATGGGTCACGTGTTGTCACGTAAGGGCGTCCTAGAGCTCTTTTCTGTTTCCTTGTGTGTGCTTTAGAGATCACGTGGGGCACGTGAGGCATTGCCTCAAAGTTCTTTTCTATGGATCTATGCAGGGATCACGTGGTAGCACGTGACTCTGGTTCTTTGCATGTTTTAAAGATCTGTTCATTTTTTAAGAATTAAATTCTTCATAGCGTTAAACCCTAGCGACAAACTTTTAGAGGAATTAAATTCCTGTTTTCTTCTGAAGAATTATATTCTTAATAGGGTTAAACCCTAATTTCTTTTCTTAAGGGAATTAAATTCCTGTGGGTTTGAGAGAATTATGTTCTCAATTAGGGTTAAACCCTAGTTCTGTTCATTTTGAAGGAATTAAATTCCCATAACATAGGGTTAAACCCTAATTTTATCTCAAAGGAATTGAATTCCTATCATTTTATGAGAATTAAATTCTCAAAACTCGGTTCCTCCTCTGTGTTTTAGATCTGCATGACAGGATCTCAACCCAATGAGAATTAAATTCTCAATTCATGGGGAGATGTGCACTTTGCAGATCCTCCACCAGAGAAAGAACTAAGTTCTTTTCTTTATATGAAAGTTAAACTCTTTTGAGAATTAAATTCTCCTTTGAAGCCTCCCTTTTCTTTTCTTACCTAAGGTTTTCCTTTTGCAGAGAATCAAAGGCTCTATATCTCTCTCTCTGTGTATCAAAAGAAAAGGTCCAAAGGTCCCTTCTCTTCTTTTCTTGGTTCCTATTTATAGGAGAAGGAAGAGAATCAATCTGCTTAGTAAATCTCTCATTGAGAGATTTGATTTGTACATTGAGAGATTTGATTTATCTTCATCATTAATCTGGGCCTTTAGCTTGTTCAGTGAATTTTATTCACCATTGGATTTTAAATCCAAAGATATCTCTTTGTTATCTCGGTTAGATTTAGGGGGAAAATCTTTCCAAGTCCATGATTTTTCCATAAATTGGTGATATTTAATCATCTTTAGATTTTCAATCCAACGGTTTTAGATAATTCTTCTCCATTTTGGAAAGATTTGAATGATCTCTCATCAGAATTTAATTCTGTTAAAGAGTAAGACTTTTAAAGCCGGTCACGTGTGGCCACGTGACCCCTGGTCACGTGTGGCCACGTGACCCCTGGTCACGTGTGAGCACGTGACCCCTGGAATGGGCTTCTCTTCTGCGCTTGCTCTTTGCCGCTTCTTTAAACGTCACGTGCCAACACGTGACCGCTGGTCATGTGTGGGCACGTGATGCCTCTTCTGAAGCTTTTCCTGATTTTAAATCAGGGAACAAATGCCCCCACAGCGTTGTTCTCACGTGTCTGCACGTGAGTGCAACGCTGTCACTTTTGTGACCGTCGGATCCATCTAGGGAATCGGGGAGATGAAGCGTCTCCATCACATCCTATGAATATAGGGGTCTCTTTAGAAGCGCCTCCACTCTTGCTTGTCTTCTTCCTTGCAACTTTTTTCTTGAGAATTTAATTCTCGTTTCCAGAGATTAGTTCTCTGCCTCAAACTTTTTCCAGAGTTTAACTCTGTTCCAAGAAGACCCTTTCTTCAGGTAAAGATCTTTGAATGATCGGAGAACTTTCCCAGTGACCACCACGGGATTTTAAATTCAGATCAAGGGTTTTTCCCTTTGACAAGAACACACATTTCTTTTTGTTTTAAGTTCTTCCACAAGACCAGTAACCCTTCTAATTTTCAAACTGTAGATCTCTTAGGGTCTCTTTAACCTTTAGGGAGATGATGGTGTCGGTTGTCCCTTCCATGAAATTTAAATCCATCCTCAAGGAGCTCTGGCTCTGGAAAAACAAACTTCTGGGAATTTAATTCCCGTTTTCAAAAAGGAATTTAATTCCTATGAGGAACTAAGTTCTTCCCATGGAGGCTTCTTAGAGTTTTCTTGCCCTAGGTTGTCCTCATCACAATTCAGAAGAAAAGGGTTCGTAATAGATTCTCATGATCTTTATTTCAGGTATCATGGATGCCCATATGTACGGTCTTGACGAAATCATTTCTTATGGGAATATTCGTGCGCTGGGCCATAGCCAGAACCGGGAGTTCAGCAACGCTTAATGTACTGAGATTATGAGCCGCTTCGACGAGTACAACCATTGGCTACTCCCCCGTCGCTCTTCTCTTCTGAGACTCATCGTGTTGGCGATCTGGGAGGCACTACCTCTCTTCTGCACCGGGGTACCGCTCAGGGCATTGGACGTCGCCGAGGATAAAGTACACTCGGTGTATCTGACGAACTTGATCTCAAAGAGAAGGCAAGATAACCTCATTGATCTCTTGCACCAGGCTTTTCAGCAGTCGGCTATACTTGCTGCCTACCGGAGGGTGGAGGACATTCGCGAGGACCCCGACGCTTGCGGCCGCGAGAGAAAACATACTAGGATGGTTCGAAATGCCTGGAAGATCTTGGACAAAGTTACGTTCGAGTTTCTCAATCCATGCCCCGCGTCCGAGGTCTTACCGTTGTAAACGTTTTCTTTTTATTTTGTATGAACCTTTTAAAGCATGAATGATAAATCTTATCGTGTCCTTCTGTGTTTGCATGCCCTTTTTTTGTGGGATTTTGTCATCATTTTTTTTGCTATTGTTGCTGCTGATGTGTTTAGCGTGCAAGGCATTATTTCACTTTCTAGTACACACCAAGCATGGTGCTCACGTGCTCCACACGTGAGGGGCCTTTTATGGGGCTATTTAATTTTTCATGCCATATTTCTGTGCATGGCATTAGATGCAGAGAAGGCGCCTTGGAAATCGCTCATTTTCCTGATTTCCAATGTCTTCCCTTTTTTGGGCCTTGGAATGGGTTCCATCATGCAATTTTTTGCACGCAGCATTTAATGCTCCCCTTTATAGTCTTGAGGCCATAGCCTATTTCCTCTTCACAGAGAAATTTATTCCCATTTTGACATGATTTAATTTGAGAAACAACTGAGTGCCATGGCCTGCAACCGTCCACATGCTCATTGACAGCCATGGGAAGTGCCTATCGAGGAGATGATTCCTTGCTTTGTTGCACGATTGGTCGACCCTCTCCTTACCGACGACGAATGCGACTCAGCGACATATGAGCTCTCAATCCGTAGGGGGTCCCCCTCCCAATGGGCTCCCTCTAGCTCTGGATCATTCTTGGTGCCGTGCTTGCCGACATCCCTCCTCACCCGGCGGAGATGACCCTGGCGATGCTTGACGCGGCTGAAGAAAAGCTCGAGGGCTTTCACGAAGCGTGCCTAATTACTCAGGCTTTGAAAGATCGCTCAGTTCACCTTTTGGGCGAAATAAGAGCCCGTCGGGCTGTTATGTCTGCTTTTGCGGACGAACATGGCGCCAATCGGTGGGGAGCGACTCCTCACGAGAACCGTCGCTTTGACGTGTTGGAGAGAGCGGAGAGAGAGATGGAGAATTTTGTTCTTTGTTTTGTCAACCCTTGCGCTACCGATCCTTTGTTTGGCGACCTTTTCTCGCTAATGTAGTATATTCAAATTAGTTTTTGCATGCTTTATGTTGAATTTTCATGTATGCTGAGTATTCGTATGTATGTTTTTTCTTGCATAAATGAGCTTTGTGTTCTTCCCATGAGAACTTTCTTTAATCGTGAACACTATCACCATGTTGCATGCACATCAGAGCTTCGGGTATTATTTCTTTTCGGATATTCATACAGTTGAGAATGCATGCTTGATAGGATATACATCGAGAATTTTGTTGCTTCCCATACCAGATGATGTGCTCGTGTTTTAGATCGACTATTGCTATCGACATGGAGGCTTGTTTATATGGTCTTGAGCGTATATGTCCTGTTTCAAAGGTTGCGGTCGCGAAAGCGGGCTTGCGTGGTCTGATAGAGCGACGTGTGGCGAACATATTGTTGTGCGAGAAGTTGTTCGGCCGCAAATTCTCGGAGAGGGAGCTGGCTTCTAAGGCGCTGAGCAAGCTTCAAGCTAATCTTACCACTAGGGCCCACAAATCGTATGAACTCTGGCGGGTGCTTCAAGAGTCTATCAAAGAGGTGGTGGCTCTTGATAAAACTGTCGTGTTCACTCGTGAGAGGGTCGAGGGTCACAAGGCCACTGAGAAAGAGCTTGAAGGCCGGCTCGCCTCGTATCAGGCCCTGCAGGCTCAGGCGGAGGCCCGTCTTCTGGCGATCCTGAATAATGAAGCCGTGGCCCAGCAAAAGCAGGATGAGCTAGCGAAAATGCTAAATCGCCCGCCGGCTTGAAAAACTTGTATCTTTTCCTTTCTTTTTGTACATACTCCTGAATGAGAGTATTTTCTTTTTGTTCTTTCATGAATTGTACTTTGTACCCATTTTGGTTTATGAATAAAGACATATTTTTCTTCTCAGTGGTGTGTCCCCTTTTTATTGAATGTGTTCTGCGGACAATTTATCTTGGTCTCCTTGCAGGGTAGCGATGGTTTAGGATTCAGGGTTAAAATCTGCCTCCTAAGACTTTTGAGCTTTATGAGCCGTGAGGGTCTCATAAAGAGTTTTACTCCCTACAGGTCGAGAGGATCCCGTAGGTGTAAGTTCTTCTTAAGAATCGTGAGGATTCTTAAGCGGGTTTTCCCTTGGGAGTCGTAAGGATCTTACAAGAGAGTTTTCTTCCTTGCAGGTCGTGAGGACCCGCAAGTGCTGGGTGCGGTCACCCTTATCCGTATTTCACAGGGTTAGGGGTTTCTTTGGGACGTTCTCCAGGATACCGTAGTTTAAAGACATCACGGTCAAGGTTAAGGACCTCATAGTCCGTGGGTTTAAGGACTCCACAGTCCAATATTAGTTTTAAGACGTCACGGTCAAGGTTAAGGACCTCATAGTCCATGGATTTAAGGACTCCACAGTCCAATGTTAGTTTTAAGACATCACGGTTAAGGTTAAGGACCTCATAGTCCGTGGATTTAAGGACTCCACAGTCCGATGTTAGTTTTAAGACATCGCGGTCAAGGTTAAGGACTTCATAGTCCGTGGGTTTAAGGACTCCACAGTCCAATGTTAGTTTTAAGACGTCACAGTCAAGGTTAAGGACCTCATAGTCCGTGGATTTAAGGACTCCACGGTCCAATGTTAGTTTTAAGACATCACGGTCAAGGTTAAGGACCTCATAGTCCGCGGATTTAAGGAATCCACGGTCCGATGTTAGTTTTAAGACATCACGGTCAAGGTTAAGGACCTCATAGTCCGCGGATTTAAGGACTCCACAGTCCAATGTTAGTTTTAAGACATCGCGGTCAAGGTTAAGGACCTCATAGTCCGTGGATTTAAAGACTCCACAGTCCGATGTTAGTTTTAAGACATCACGGTCAAGGTTAAGGACCTCATAGTCCGTGGATTTAAGGACTCCACAGTCCGATGTTAGTTTTAAGACATCACGGTCAAGGTTAAGGACCTCATAGTCCGTGGATTTAAGGACTCCACAGTCCGATGTTAGTTTTAAGACATCACGGTCAAGGTTAAGGACCTCACAGTCCGTGGATTTAAGGACTCCACAGTCCACGAAATGTGTGGTTACTGGGACCCGTCACCTCTTTGAAGACGTTGAGGAATTACAACGCCAAATATCAAAGAAGTGAAGAGATGTACCCTTTAACCAAGGTAAAATCAGTCTAGAATCATCATGGTTGATCGTTAGTTTTAAGAAATTACGGTCGAGGTTAAGGACATCATAGTCTGTGGATTTTAAGGACTCCACAGTCCGATGTTTGCTCTGGATGCTTCACATGGGTTCACTGCCGTGCTCTGCGAGGACCAGGCTCCGCTCTGGGCGTTTTTCGCGGGGTCAAAGAGTGACGTTATCCGCGTTCCACTTGACCAGGAATTTTGCACTAGATGCTTCACACGGGTTCACTGCCGTGCTCGGCGAGGACTAGGCTCCGCTCTGGATACTTCACACGGGTTCACTGCCGTGCTCTGCGAGAACCAGGATCTGCTCTGGATGTTTTCCACGGGGTCAAAGAGTGACGTTATCCGCGTTCCACGTGACCAGGAATTTTGCTCTAGATACTTCACACGGGTTCACTGCCGTGCTCAGCGAGGACTAAGCTCCGCTCTGGATGCTTCACACGGGTTCACTGCCGTGCTCGGCGAGGACCAGGCTCCGCTCTGGATGCTTCACATGGGTTCACTGCCGTGCTTTGCGAGGACCAGGATCCGCTCTGGACGTTTCCCATGGGGTCAAAGAGTGACGTTATCCGCGTTCCACGTGACCAGGAATTTTGCATTAGATGCTTCACACAGGTTCACTGCCGTGCTCGGCGAGGACTGGGCTCCGCTCTGGATGCTTCACACGGGTTCACTGCCATGCTCTGCGAGGACCAGGATCCACTCTGGACGTTTTCCACGGGGTCAAAGAGTGACGTTATCCGCGTTCCACGTGACCAGGAATTTTGCTCTGGATGCTTCCCACGGGTTCACTGCCGTGTTCGGCGAGGACCAGGCTCCGCTCTGGACGTTTTCCACGGGGTCAAAGAGTGACGTTATCCACGTTCCACAAGTCCAGGAATTTTGCTCTAGATGCTTCACACGAGTTCACTGCCGTGTTCGGTGAGGACCAGGCTCCGCTCTGGATGCTTCACACGGGTTCACTGCCGTGCTCTGCGAGGACCAGGATCCACTCTGGACGTTTTCCACGGGGTCAAAGAGTGACGTTATCCGTGTTCTACGTGATCAGGAATTTTGCTCTAGATGCTTCACACGGGTTCACTGCCGTTCTCGGCGAGGACTAGGCTCCGCTCTGGACGTTTCCCACGGCGTCAAAGAGTGACGTTATTCGCGTTCCACGTGACCAGGAATTTGTTGATTGTATCCGTATTTCACAGGGTGGGGATTTGACTCTTGGTGATCCGTATATCGCCGAGCAATGGAACTGGGAATTGCCGCTGTTCCGCTTCGCTTGAAGTTGTGTCCGTTGTTACAACATGAGTGTTGAGACGATCTCTAGATCACTTGCGGCCCGTCGAGATTTGGCTTCTTCTTATGATGAAACCTGGAGGAGGAATACGATCCCTTCTTTGTTTGCTCCCTTGGATTGTGTACAGGGATAGATGTAATATCACCTGTAGGGCATAAATTTCATTTTTATTTTATTTCTTTTCCCGCGATGCTCTATCATTTCAGCTTTATATCACGAAGGTCGCGATTGCCCAACATTTCGGCTATTTTTTGTGGTGCCCAATCATTTCGACTATTTATTTTATTTTTACTCACTGCTTTTTATTGCGAGTTGCCCAATCATTTCGGCTATTTTATATGCATACATTTTTACTTGCTGCTTTTTATTGCAAGTTGCCCCATCATTTCGGCTATTTCGTATGCATGTGTGGCTCGCTAGCATTTTCGTTGCAAGCTTGGATTTTAGACACCGATTTCGGTATTAGCACCGCTACAACTGGGATGTTGCCAGGAGCGAATCATCATTTGCCTCTGTCGATGTTGAACAAAGGTGGCTTAGTAAACAGGGTTAAGGGTCCTGTCGACTAAGGCTTTTGACTTCATGAGCCATAAGGGTCTCACAAAGGTATTTCTCCCTACAAGTCGTGAGAATCTTGCAGGTGTGTTTTCTCCTTGGGAATCGTGAGGATTCCTAAGTGCGTGTCCTCTTGCAAGTCGTAAGGATCTTACAAAAGGGTCTTCTCCTTATAAGTCGAGAGGGCTTACAAGGGTTGTTCGCCATATGAACATATCCCTAGTCACGGATGTGACTTGGTTAGGGAAATGTTTATTCGCGCCCGTGGATTGTATACAAGGGTCAGTATTGAGCCACTTGTAGGGCATAAATTGAAGGTTGTGGGGGTTGCTTAAGCACAGGTTTAGGTCTCTGTGACTTAAGACTTTCAAATCTTATAAGCCGTGAGGGTCCCATAAGAGAGTTCTCCTTACGAGTCGTGAGGATCTCGCAAGTGTAATTTCTCCTTAGGAATCGTGAGGACTCCTAAGTGTGTTGCTCCCTTGTGAGTCGTAAGGATCTCACGCGGGTGGTTTCTCCTTATAAGGTCGTGAGGACCCTGTAAGTGTCCTTTAACGAGGTTGCGCCCTTTCGGGTTTTCACAAACACTCGCCGGTAGCCCTGCTTTTTTAACTCATGGAGCCCTTTCGGGTTTTCATCCGTGCCCATTTCGCTTATGGACATACCGTTTTTTATTATTTATTTATTTTTATTATTTTTTTATCGGCTTTGAGATACTGCAATCCACCGTAGTTTATCGACATCTCGGTCAACAGCCAGTTTTAGAACATAGTGGTCCATTGTTCATTTAAGGACGTTTCGGTCCGTCGTTAGTTTAAGGACGTTTCGGTCCGTTGTTAGTTTAAGGACATTTCGGTCCGTTGTTAAGGATGCTGGTTACTACTTAGAGTTCGGGCTTAGGAAGATAACGAGCAGACATAGTCGTCGTCATCTATCATTGACCTAGGCCTTGACCCGTTAAGCGTAGTATTTCTTCAGGAAGCGACCGTTTACTGGCCTGAAAGGTCTTTCACCGTGCATATCCATGAGTAGATACGCTCCACCCTGGTAGACCTTGTCTATGATGTACGGGCCTTCATAGTTTGGCTCGAATTTTCCCCGTTTGGCGCGATTGGGGATCATAGGTCTTTTGACAATTAGCACGAGTTCGCCTTGGCGGAACGCCCTCGGCCTGGTCAATCTTTCGTATGAGCGCGTCATCTTTGCTTTGTAAGCCTCCAGATTTTGTTGCGCTATGAGCCGGGTCTCATCAAGGGCATCAAGCTCTTCAAGTCGAAGGTGAGCATTTTCTTCGTCCGTCAGCTCGTAGTGGACCGCCATTCGTAGAGAGGGTAGCTCTACCTCCAGGGGGAGTACTGCTTCTGTACCGAATACCAATGCGTATGGCGTTGTGTTCGTGGCCGTTTTGAACGTAGTTCGATATGCCCAGAGAGCTTCTTGCAGTCTCTCGTGCCAGTCCTTTTTGTTTCGGGACACCGTCTTCTTCACGATCTTTATCAAGGTTTTGTTGAAAGTCTCAGCTAGACCGTTAGCCCGTGGATTATAAACTGAGGAATATCTCCAGTCTATGTTGTGTTGCTGCGCGAAGCGACTAATCTTGTGGCTTCTGTAGGCTGGCCCGTTATCGGAAACGATCCGTCGCGGAGTTCCAAACCGATAAATGACGTGCGTCCTGAAGAAATGGAGAATATTTTCCGTCTTCACTTCCCTTAACGGTACTGCTTCTGCCTATTTGGAGAAGTAATCAGTCATCGCTAGGATGAAACGATGTCCCCTTGATGATGCTGGTTCGATGGGGCCGATTATGTCAGTCCCCCATATTTCGAACGGCCAGCTAGCCACCGTTGGATGTAGTGGATTTAGATGCTGATGGATGAAGTCCCCATGGATCTGGCACGAGTGGCATTGCTTCGCATACTCGAGGCAGTCCTGGATCATTGTGGGCCAATAATAACCCATTCGTTTGATCTTCAGCTTCATCTTCGGGCCTGCTTGGTAAGAACCGCAGAGTCCGTCATGAACTTCCTGAACGACTCTTTTCGCTTCGTCGGGTCCTAGGCATCTCAACCACAAAGAGTCAAATGACCTCTTGTACAGAGTATTATTGACGAAGACGAAGGACAGAGCTCGTTTCATAAGCTGATGTCTTAAGGACGTATCTTCAGGCGTCCGACGGGATTTGAAGTAGTCTATGAAGACTTCTCTCCAATCTTCAACCTTCTCTTGGTCATTATTTGCAGGGCCGTCTGCTCAGTTGCTCCTCTTTCTTTGGGTGACTCCGGAGATATTTCTGTAGGGGCAAGTATTCGACGGCTTTGTACCACGACTCTGACGTCATCGAGGTTCTCATCAGCCAGTTCTTTAGCGAGCTTGGCTAATGCATCCGCTTTGCTATTTTCTGCGCGCGGTATGTTTTCCAAAGTGTAGAAAGGGATTTGAGTCAGTAGTCGCTGTACTCTCTCGCCATACTTTACCAGCTCTGGCTTGCATGTTTGGTAATCGTCGTTTACTTGATTGATGACCAGTTGGGAATCTCCGTATATAAGGAGGTTTTCAATTCCCATGTCGATGGCGATCTCTAGGCCTACTATCAAAGCTTCGTATTCAGCCTCGTTGTTCGTCCTCGGCTCTGTCAAGGAGAACGCAAAGCGCATTATCCCCCCTTGTGGAGTTACGAAAATGAGACCTACCCCCGACTTGATTATAGGGGTGCTTTGTTTGCGCTTCTTCACGGAAGATGCTCCATCGAAATAAAGCTCCCATCGGATATTACCACCGTCGATCGCATCAAACGCGTGTTCGTCTGGCAGTTCGCAATTCAGAGGGGAATCGGCCGGTATCGGATGCTCAGCGAGGAAGTCGGCGATGGCCTGGCCTTTCACTGCCTTGAGAGGCTGATATGTTATCGAGAACTCCATCAAGAGCAGGGCCCATTTAGCGAGTCGACCAGTCAGTATGGCCTTTGACATTAAATACTTAAGGGGGTCCACCTTCGATATGAGACGGACTTCATGCGCCAACGCATAGTGCCTGAGCTTGGTTATCGCAAAGATCAACGCTAGGCAGTGTTTTTCAATGGGGGAGTAGTTGCCTTCTGCCCCCAGTAGAACTCGACTTAAATAGTAGAGTGCTCTTTCTTTCCCTTGATCGTTCTCTTGCGCCCATAATGCGCCCAAGGAACCTTCGAGGGCGGTTGTATAAAGAATGAGTGGCTTTCCCTTGACCGGAGCAGCCAACACTGGCAGGTTCTGCAGGTATTGCTTAATCTCGTCTAGCGCGCTTTGGCATTTTTGGTCCCAGACGAACGGGGTTCCCTTCTTCATCAGGTGACTGTAGGGGCGGCATTTGCCTGAAAGGTTGGCTATAAATCGCCGGATGTACGCGAGCTTCTCCTGGAGAGACCACAATTGTTTGAGAGTCCTTGGCGGTGGCATTTCCATGATCGCTTTGATCTTCGAAGGATCTATCTCGATACCTCGGTGCCGGACAATGAATCCTAGGAATTTGCCTGAGGACACCCCGAACACGCATTTGAGAGGGTTCATCTTCAAGTTGTATTGCCGAAGGCATTGAAATACAGTCTTCAGATGCTCAAGATATTCCTCGTATGATTTGCTTTTCACGACGAGGTCGTCGATATAGCATTCGACGACTTCATGTATGAGGTCATCAAAGATCTTCATCATGGCCCTCTGATAGGTGGCACCGGCGTTCTTTAAACCGAAGGGCATAACTTTGTAGCAGAATATTCCCAGAGGGGTCCGAAAAGCGGTATGCTTCTAGTCTTCAGGGTGCATCTTTATCTGATTGTACCCTGATGAGCCGTCCATGAAAGAGAAGACCTCGTGAGTGGACGTGTTATCTATCATCAGCTCAGTTACCGGTACTGAGAAATCGTCCTTCGGGCAAGCTTTATTGAGATCCCGGAAGTCCACACATATGCGCACTGTCCCATTTTTCTTCATTACCGGGACGATGTTGGCGATCCAGTCAGGATATTGAACTTCCTGGATAAATTCAGAATCGATCAGTTTCTTGAATTTGGCGTTTATGCTCATCTCAAGCTCGAGCCGCATTCTTCTCGGCGCTTGTTTGACTGGCTTGACGTCCGGGGATATTGCCAATTTATGGACAGCTATCTCTGGATCCAGTCCTGGCATTTCGGAATAGCTCCATGCGAAGCAGTCTCTATACTGCATAAGCACGTCTTTTAACGCAGCCACCCTTTCTTCAGATAGCAGCTCGCTGACGAATGTCGGTCGTGGGTCGTTCGCCGTCCCCAACTCAATTTTCTTGAGGTTATCGGCAGTGGTGTGTATGCCATCTTCCAGCTCTTTCGGTGCTGGTGGAAATTCTGAAATTACCTCGTCGTCATTGTTTTCGCAGCACCAAGGGAGGTCATCGACATTCTCAGGTTCTTCTTTTAATATTGTTATCATATGACAAGTACGAGCCTGCTTCCAAGATCGATGTGGATCTGGTTCTGCTCTCGTGGCTTTGGGTTCATGCTTCTATGGCGGCGTTACCCTCCAGCTGTCAGATAGAGCGAACTTGCCGAGCTGATACTGATCTTCGACCCAGTTCTTGAAGGTGAAGCAGTCTTCGATAGGGTGTCCTATGGCTCGGTGATAAGAGCAATAACCCAGATGAGAGACCTCATTAGCTTGCTCAGGGTGTTTAGACTTCGGAAGTGTAATCATTTGATGTTTTAAAGCGAGGTCAAGTATCTTCCATGTTTTATTCTGAGGAAAAGAGTATGCCTGACTCATCTTTTTCATAAAGGACAAATCTGGACCGCTCGATTTCCGATCGCGTGACTTCTCGGTCCCGCTTTGTCGCTGTCGAACGCCTTTTCTGCTCTTTGACTTGTTTCTACCTCTGCGTCGGGCTTTTTGCACAAGAGGTTGACAGGGAGGAGTATTTTCGTCTTTGGCAGCCTGTTGAAGAAGACGTTGCATCCTGGCTTTCTCGTAGATGGCCATCTCGCGATTATGGTCGTCCCGAGCTTTTTGACCCGCTTTCCTGATAAGCTTGTCCATTCGCTCTTCAAATGACGGACTCGGCACTTTGATTGCGGGATCTAGTTTTGATAAGGGGTCGGCATTTCCTGACAAGGCGTCCTCTTCTTCATCGAAGTTATATATGGCGTAGCTACCGTGGACTCGTTCCCGTTTCTCGGCTCTCACGTATCCAAGCCCAAGCGTTTCCATTCTCCCGTTGGACAACTTGCGCTGAGTCCCAGGGACATCCCAAATCCTGTTGTAAAACCGAGCTTGTCGAATGGTCTGTTTGAAAGGTACCCCTTGACGCTTCAATAGCCTTTTTAGTCCGTTCGTGTAATATCTGGGCAAACGGATGGGTTGAAGCTTGTCAAGTGTGGAATCTGCGCCATGCCAGATCTTTTTCTCCACTCTTGTTTCCGAGGATCGATAGAATAGGATCGCCTTCTCGCCTTTTCGGCTGGGGGGGACGTAAAATGTCCGCAGCTCTTGCACGCTGTGAGCTTCAAGCACGTCAAGGTCTTTGTAGTGCTCCCGCGGAATCATGGTGATTTGCAAACTCTGATCATCAGCAGGGAATTCTTGTATTGGCGGCCGACTGGAGAACACGGCATTAACCTCATCCTCCGAATCGCTTCCGAAGATCAGTATGGGAGCGGACGGTCCCGGGTCGTGGCGTCGAGATGGCCCAGAGTAAACTATCTCTTCTTCTTCTTCGGTATCACTCCCGAAAACAGGAATGGTGGCAGCGGCTTTGTTCTCCGGTTTGCGACATCTCTCTGTATCCTCTAAATCTGGCAAAAAGTACTTTGCATCTTCGTATTTGCGGACTTCGTTCACGGAGAATGGGTTTAGCTCACCTGTTACGGTATACTCGAGACCATCCTTGAAATATTTCATACACTGATGTTGCGTAGAAGGGATAATGTTGTACTCGTGTAACCAAGGTCGGCCGAGCAGAGCATTGTAACATGTCTTGGCATCTATGACGTGAAACTTAATGTCCGTGACGAGTAGCCCAAAGCGTAGCGTCAATATCACAGACCCAAGAGTTCTCGATGATTGGGAGTCAAACCCGGAGATGGTGATCTTGTCCCGAGCAAGGTGCTGGACACTCATGCAAATTTCCTTTAACACCCGCACGTTGAGGAGATTAACGGAAGACCCGTTGTCAACCAAGATTGTTCTGACAACTTGACCAGCTGCCTCAGTCGCCTAGTGAACCCGTATCTGCTGAGCTATATATTCGTCTAAGTCAGCTTTGGAGATTGTTTCCTCCTTGGCTGTTGACAGAGCGGATGGAGGATTTGACGTTTCTCCACTGTCGTCTTCAAGAACGATTAGAGGATCTTCAGCAGGAGACTCTTGTTGGATCATCATTCCCACCATGTCCTGAAACAGGAGGGCCATTCGTTGTATATTGGCTCCTTGTTCGGTAGCCTCTTTATCCTGCTTCTCCAATATCCTACGAAGGAATTCGGCGTCAGTTTCTTGCTCCTGGCATTGATCTGAGGACGCATCGGGGCTTTCTTTTGGCCCAGTGAGTGCGGCCATCGCGTTCATCATTTCTTGGAGCTTCTGCTGTTGCTCCTGAGCTTTGGTTACTGACCGTGTAAGCGGTCTATGACCCGTGGATGCACGGCTGTCCTCTTTTCCCAGCGCCATGTATACCGTATGCACCATCATGCCCCCAGACTTGGGGCGTTTAGGCTTATTGTCCTTGACATTTGCTGCAGGAGTGGGGACTTTCTCCGGCCTTCTTCTCTTTTGAGTAGTCGATGTGGAGGGAGCCGTTGCAGCGGGCACCCAAGCGGTTGTCGTCCTTTGTTGTTTGACGTGACGGTTCTTTTCTCCCTGCACTTTCGCCTTTTTAGGTTGACGAGAGTGATCTTGGTCAATTACCGATTCTTGAACCTTCCGCCAGAGTTTATAAATTTTGGAGGACAGCCGTTGAGGAGCCTGCTCCGGCTTTGTTTCTGTAACGTTCTGCGCAGGTGGAGGGGATCTTTTGAGAACCGCAGTTGGCGAATTTTTGCGTACCCTGTTCAGCAACTCGAAGCTGTTCCCGGTTGGAACAGCAGCCTCAATTTCCACCGTTGGAACTGGTGGAGTTAGTCCGGAGGGGGGGTTGCCCCCAGTCTTCCTTATCCGGCGCCAGTGGCGACGTCGGGCATGACGGGTTGTTGGGATTGATTCAGCGACGGCTTCGTCATGCCCCCTGTTCTGGGGAGGGGCTGCTGCTGGTGTCAGCCTCTTGAAGACTGACGTTCGTTGAGAAGCTACAGATTTCTGAGCGGGAGCGGGAATGGGGGAAGTCAGTCTCGCGAAGACCGACCCTCTGGGAGGAGAAGCCGCCTTGACGACTTCGGGAGCAGCTGTCCTCTTTGGGATGGCCTTCTCAGGTATCACGGGCTATTTGGTGGGCCCTTTGGAGTTCAGGCTCAGTCTAGTGAAGACCGAGGAGTTGGACGACCCGCTGAGAGGGGCCGTGGGAGTAGCAAGTCGATCAAAAACCGACTTCTTTGACGCTTCCGGTACGGGCATTAGGATGTTAATGTTCACCGGCGGGAGCATGGTCCTAAAGAATAGTCCTGTGGTAGCTTGAGTCACTTGTTCCATAGGCATAGTGAATAGGGAAGCAGCCTGCGGTCCATATGCTACACCTCCAGGTGAGGCGGAGCGTCGGTTGCATTTGCAGTTCGAGCAGTTGTCAGCCATTGATCCTTTTGCTTTCTGCAGCAAACGAAACACCAAGTCTTAGTACTTCGAAACCCAAAGGCAACCATTAGCAAACCGCGATTGGTTCGCGAATCACGACACACGAAGTGTGGAGTGGAAAGAGGAAAAGGTCCTACCGGGCTTGCCAGAATATGTTCCCCTCCGAAAGACGGCGCGACAGAACGTCTTGCCTGAAATCCGGGGCAGATACTAATTGGTGCTATCCGCCTACCCCTCCGAAGATGCCAAGTTGATTTATGGCACCATGTATCGAAGGTTTAAACGGATGCGTCCGATGTAGCAGACTTTATCAGATTCCCCCTCGCTTGAGGGGTTTTTAATTGTGGGGACGCTCTTCCGTGCAGGCGCAAGCCCCTGCAGTTAATTACGCTACCGCATTGCGGTAACAACTTTCTCCTTCTCCAGATGGTCACTTCGTGTCGTGTGTGTTTGATTCGTGTTCGGTTGCCCGTGGATTGTATACGGAGACTGAGTTATGTCGTCGCCCGTAGGGCGTGGACTAGTCCAAATCCGTATTATGTTAGATTTGGGTTTGGGGGTTGTGTTTAAGGATACGTTAGCCTCGTTTGAGACTGAGATCGACTTAAACGTTTGTTAAGGATACGTTAGTCTAGTTTTAGACTAAGATCGACTTAACGGGATCGTTTAGATCCGACAAGAGAGCGATTAGGGGAGTCATGTTGTTTAGTTTAGTGACATTGCGGTCAATAGGTAGTTTAAGGACATTGCGGTCCAATGTTAGTTTTAAGACGTTGCGGTCAAGGTTAAGGACGTCGTAGTCCGTGGATTTAAGGACCCACAGTCCGATGTTAGTTTTAAGACATCACGGTCAAGGTTAAGGACCTCATAGTCCGTGGATTTAAGGACTCCACAGTTCGATCTTAGTTTTAAGACATTACGGTCAAGGTTAAGGACCTCATAGTCCATGAGTTTAAGGACCCCACAGTCTGTATCAATGTGTGGTTATCGGGACCCGTCACCTCTTTGAAGACGTTGAGGAATTACAACGCCAAGTATCAAAAGAGTGAAGAGATGTACCCTTAAACCAAGGTTGATTAAGTGATCTGTAGTCCAATTTGGAAACTAAGATTAATTATTATATTATGAGCCCATTGGCCCAGTTGAATTTGAATTGAGGACTTATGGCAAGCTTGGGCTAAGTCCAATCATGTTTGGGATATTGGCCCTCTGTTGGTTCATTGAAGGAGAGGCTTTGCCTCTGGAAACTTAGCCAATTGGACTAAAAATAGTGTTAATCACTAGAGACCAACAGTGTTGAACACTGGGAATAAGATTAACAAGTTAGTATTAAACACTAAAAGATAATCAGTGTTGAACACTGGGAGTAAGATTAACAAGTTAGTGTTAAACACTAAAAGATAATCAGTGTTGAACACTGGGAGCAGAGTTTTCAAATTAGTGTTAAACACTAAGCAAATCAGTGTTAAACACTGGGGACAAAATCTCCAGACTAGTGTTAAACACTAAGGAGAGAGGGGTCATGTGTGGACACGAGAGAGAGCCCTGACTCTCCTTATTTTAAAAAGTCTTGAATATTTTGAAGTATCACGTGCTATCACGTGATGGGAGTTTTGGTGCTTGTCTGTTAAAGCTTCAGCCAAGGGGTCACGTGGTAGCACGTGAGAGTGCCCTAGAGCTCTTTATTTTGTTCTATAGATGAGTGTTTAACACTTAATTCTGAAAGCCATCACGTGTAGGCACGTGATGGGGGCTCACGCTTTGATCTGTTAGAATGTTCATTAGGGGTCACGTGTTGTCACGTGAGGGCGCCCTAGAGCTCTTTTCTGTTTCCTTGTGTGTGCTTTAGAGATCACGTGGGGCACGTGAGGCATTGCCTCAAAGTTCTTTTCTATGGATCTATGCAGGGATCACGTGGTAGCACGTGACTCTGGTTCTTTGCATGTTTTAAAAATCTGTTCATTTTTTAAGAATTAAATTCTTCATAGGGTTAAACCCTAGCGACAAACTTTTAGAGGAATTAAATTCCTGTTTTCTTCTGAAGAATTATTTTCTTAATAGGGTTAAACCCTAATTTCTTTTCTTAAGGGAATTAAATTCCTGTGGGTTTGAGAGAATTATGTTCTCAATTAGGGTTAAACCCTAGTTCTGTTCATTTTGAAGGAATTAAATTCCCATAATATAGGGTTAAACCCTAATTTTATCTCAAAGGATTTGAATTCCTATCATTTTATGAGAATTAAATTCTCAAAACTCAGTTCCTCCTCTGTGTTTTAGATCTGCATGGCAGGATCTCAACCCAATGAGAATTAAATTCTCAATTCATGGGGAGATGTGCACTTTGCAGATCCTCCATCAGAGAAAGAACTAAGTTCTTTTCTTTATATGAGAGTTAAACTCTTTTAAGAATTAAATTCTCCTTTGAAGCCTCCCTTTTCTTTTCTTACCTAAGGTTTTCCTTTTGCAGATAATCAAAGGCTCTATATCTCTCTCTGTGTGTATCAAAAGAAAAGGTCCAAAGGTCCCTTCTCTTCTTTTCTTGGTTCCTATTTATAGGAGAAGGAAGAGAATCAATCTGCTTAGTAAATATCTCATTGAGAGATTTGATTTGTATATTGAGAGATTTGATTTATCTTCATCATTAATCTGGGCCTTTAGCTTGTTCAGTGAATTTTATTCACCATTGGATTTTAAATCCAGAGATATCTCTTTGTTATCTCGGTTAGATTTAGGGGGGAAATCTTTCCAAGTCCAAGATTTTTCCATAAATTGGTGATATTTAATCACCTTTAGATTTTCAATCCAACGGTTTTAGATAACTCTTCTCCATTTTGGAAAGATTTGAATGATCTCTCCTCAGAATTTAAATCTGTTAAAGAGTAAGACTTTTAAAGCCGGTCACGTATGGCCACGTGACCGTTGGTCACGTGTGAGCACATGACCCCTGGTCACGTGTGAGCACGTGACCCCTGGAATGGGCTTCTCTTCTGCGCTTGCTCTTTTCCGCTGCTTTAAACGTCACGTACCAATACGTGACCGCTGGTCACGTGTGGGCACGTGATGCCTCTTCTGAAGCTTTTCCTGATTTTAAATCAGGGAACAGCGCTCATTATATTGCACCGGCGCCAAACGCCTCAACGCTTCAACTATAGCGCTTCAACGCTCTACATCTAGCGCAAAGCGCTAAGCGCATCTGCGCCCTTCATTTAGCGCAAAGCATTAAGTGCATTAGCGCTTCACATCTGGCGCAAAGCACCAAGCACACTAGCGCTTTAACCATAGTGCCCTGCGTTCTTTGACTGGCGCTAGTGCCAAGCGCTCTACATGCTTTTATGTGCACTTGGGTAGAACATAAATTGTTCTTTGAATAAGCCCCAGAGCTATGAAAAATGCTCAGCATTCAGTAAAAGACAAACATTGTCAGAAGCTAAATCAATGCTCAGCATTGTTAAAAGGGCCGAACTCAAACAAATGCTTAACAGCCCAAAAAAAATGTTAAAATATTTTGACCTGATTGGACTTAGCCCAAGATTGACCATAAGTCCTCAAATTCAGCTTAATTGAGCCCACATGCTCATAAATCACAGATCTTGGTTCCAAATTGGATTACAGATCTACCAACCAAAATTGGTTCAAGGGTACATCTCTGAACTCTTTTGATATTTGTCGTTGTAATCCTTCAACGTCTTCAGAGATGTGACGAGTCCCGACAACCAGACATTCTATAGACTGTGGGGTCCTTAAACTCATGGACTATGATGTTCTTAACCTTGACTGTGAGGTCTTTAAACTCACGGACTATGATGTCTTTAACCTTGACTGTGAGGTCTTTAAACTCATGGACTATGATGTCCTTAAGCTTGACTGTGAGGTATTTAAACTCACGGACTATGATATCCTTAACCTTGACTGTGAGGTCTTTAAACTCACGGACTAAGATGTCCTTAACCTTGACCGTGAGGTCTTTAAACTCACGGACCGAAATGTCCTAAAACAAACAATGGACCGAGATGTCCTTAAACCAATATTGGACCACCATGTCCTTAATGCAGGGTTCCTAGGCACACTAAGGAGGTCTTAAAAGGCATCAACCATGCCAATTTCAAATTTTACAAGTGCCGAGAAACCCTAATACGGATTCGTTAACTAGAGTTTAGGCGACAAAGGAAACTAGTTAACAACTTAACTAAAAGTAAGAAGCTATAACCTTTGTAGATCCGGTTTTCCACTTCCTTAGCTCCACGTAGACGTCCTCTCGCTGTCCATATCGGATCCCGGACTCTAGCAACGGCTTCATCGGAGAAATGGGCGGGCTAGGTCGTCGGCTTCGATGCCGAAGATGATCTACGTCGAGGCAACTCTAGATCGAGCTCCAACTTCACCAAGTCGTGAAACTTGTGAAGAAAACACCCTATACTACTTGGCAAGAGGTAGAGGGTGAAGAAATAGGAGGTGGGTTTACTTTAGAATTGGATTTCTCACTCTTTTTCTCAAGATGCCATTAAAGCTAGTAAGCTTTTCTTCTTGTTCAAGAGGAAGAAGATGAAGATAGAATATGATAAGTGTTGGATTAAAAATGAAAATAATATGAATACTTATCATATACTAACCATAGTCAAGTGTAGAGAGTAAACTAGGGTTAGGTGAATGGTTAGGTTAAGAGAAGAAAACAAAAATGGTCAAGGTTTCAACCCTTCATGAAGCTTCATGAAAGAGACAAGAAAAGCCACCATTTCCATTTTCTTTTCCAAAATCAATAATCAAAATAAATAAATGAATAAGTAAACAAAACCCTAACCATTCATATAACCATGGTTTAATCTTTACACAAACTCAAGTTAACATGTATCATCAAACATGATACAATCAAGTGTACACAAAAATATATTACATATACAATGTGCACATCAAGTGAGAAAAACCTTTTAAAGTGAACCAATACTAGTTAATGCAAAGTAATATATCAAATATATAATTATACATTAAATCATTAAATCAACACTTGATTCAATGATCCGGTCATGTCGCACATAACCGACTAGTATCCAATGTATCGACTTATCGAATCAATCTTCGATTCGATAACTAGGTTATATCGCATACAACCAATCGAAACATTCATCACGAGAATGAAATACGGTATCACATACACGCATTATTCTCGGTCCCGCACATATCTCATATGCGCTCCTATTTCGTTTCGCTTGAGCCAGGAAACCTCTGTGTAGGACTCTAAAGACTCGTCAATACGCCGGCAGCAGATGATGATCATATCAAGCACCCACAAGCCGCAAGCGGTCTGCTAAACGTAACGGCCACCCGGGTATTGAGCGACCAGAAGATCGACGAGCTAGCCCGCTCACACTCCTGTGAATCCAACCAGTAACACTTACCGTGCAGTCCGGTCTGTTCGTCTGATATGTCGCATATCAAGTCTAGGGGTGGTAAACGTCAGACCCCAGTAACCGATAAGTCGTGCCGATGTGAGGCTCATAACGGGTCGAGAAACTACTGGTCACACTTACCCGCAAATCTCTGATCAGCCCTGGCCAGGGACTTCCCTGTTACGGCCAATCGAGCACAGTGCAACATCAACCCCCAATACCGGGAGAGACGAAACCTCTCCTATCGCTCATTGCCTCCATGTGACGCGGGACTGGACCCAAAAACCACCGTTTTGCACGCCCTCATGGACGTGGTAAGGTGGAGATCAAAGCATAGTGGGAATCACACAAGACTCTATGATGATCTCGGGTCTACAGACTAACTTGCACAAGTGTCACCTGAGAACTGCCATCTGATGTGGGGTATAATACCATCTGGGAGTTCTCGGCGAGTCCGTCCAGTGTACCCAGTCTCCACTGAGCACCCGTATACTATCTCTGATGTCAAACACCAATGGATATGGGATCATCCATCGCCCATCTCATGGGTCGAGAAGCGTATACGCTAGTCTACACTGGTATATCGATGCCCCGTCTCGATACACCCACGACTAGGGACCTTGAAGGATGTACCTATAGACTACCATGTCCCCACTAGTATGATCTGCATCATAGTCCAGGTAGTCAAGTACACATCCTAAGGGCTTTACCAACATGTAACTATAAGACAGTTTAAAGAGACTAGGTTACATGTTAAGATAAAGAGCAACCAGATAGCATACTATCATATCGAGCAAAAAAGTCATCTCTATATATGTCCAAGCATCCAATATAATATATATCATCTGTACAATACTGGCCTCTAGGGTATACATACAACTAACAATCTCCCACTTGCACTAGGGCCAGCTGCTGTAGTATCGCATACCGAGCATCCCGAAGAGTCTCTCAAACTGTATCTGGGGAATGGCCTTCGTGAGTGGATCCGCCGTGTTGTTCTTCGTGTCAACCCTCCTGACCTCGATCTCCCGGCGATCAACTATCTCCCGGATCAGGTGATACCGCCTCAGAATATGCCTGGATCGCTGATGGGACCTGGGTTCCTTGGCCAAAGCCACCGCTCCATTGTTATCGCAATACAAAGGTATTGGATGCTCAATGGATGGAACCACACCAAGTTCAGTAATGAACTTCTTGATCCAGACAGCCTCTTTAGCAGCATCATTGGCAGCGATGTATTCAGCCTCCATCGTCGAGTCTGCCACGGTTTCCTGCTTGGAACTCTTCCAGCTAACCGCTCCTCCGAAAAGGGTAAAGACAAATCCCGACTGCGACTTAGAGTCGTCCTTATCACTCTGGAAGCTCGAATCGGTAAAGGACTCCACTTGGAGTTCTCCGTTACCATACACCAAGAGCATCTCTTTAGTCCTTCGCAAGTACTTGAGAATGCTCTTCACAGCTGTCCAGTGACTCTCTCCAGGATCAGCTTGATACCTGCTCACTACACTTAGTGAGTATGCAACATCGGGTCTGGTACATAGCATCGCGTACATGATAGAGCCTGCAGCCGAAGCATAGGGTATCCCTTGCATGCGAGCTCTCTCCAAATCAGTCTTGGGAGACATCTTTTTGGAGAGAGTGACTCCAGAGATCGTGGGCAAGTTCCCACGCTTGGATTCTTCCATACTAAACCTCTTTAGTATGGTGTCAATGTACTTGGATTGGGACAATCCCAATATCCGTTTGGATCTATCTCTATAGATCCTGATTCCCAATATGCAGGAGGCATCACCAAGATCTTTCATTGAGAATCTTTGTGATAAGAAGAGCTTGACTGATTGCAGCATAAGAATATCATTTCCTATCAAGAGTATGTCGTCCACGTACAATACGAGGAAGACAACCTTACTCTCTGCCACCTTCTTGTAAATACAAGGTTCATCTGGGTTTTTGACGAAATCAAACTCTTTGATAACGACGTCAAAGCAGATGTTCCAACTCCGCGATGCTTGCTTTAATCCATAAATGGATTTAAGCAGCTTGCACACCTTCCCGCTGCTCCCACTGTCTACGAAGCCCTCTGGCTGAGTCATGTACACGCACTCTTCTAAATCACCGTTTAGAAAGGCGGTCTTAACATCCATTTGCCAGATTTCGTAGTCATGATATGCAGCGATGGCAAGCATGATACGGATGGATTTAAGCATAGCCACTGGAGAAAAGGTTTCGTCATAGTCCACACCTGGTCTTTGACGAAAACCCTTTGCAACAAGTCTAGCTTTGAAAGTCTCCACTTTCCCATCTATACCAAGTTTTTTCTTGAAGATCCATTTGCTCCCAATGGGTTTTACCCCTTCAGGAGCAACTTCCAAAGTCCATACTTTGTTGGTGTACATGGATTCCATCTCGGACCGCATAGCATCCAGCCATTTCACTGAGTCCCTACTCGTGATGGCCTGCTCGAAGCTAGTTGGGTCATCATCCTCCATGATGCAATCCTCGCTCCCACCATCCATGAGAAAACCGTAGTATCTCTCAGGTTGGCGAGGAACCCTACTAGATCGGCGGAGAGGCTGAGGTTCATTGGGAGCTACTGAATCTTCTGGTTCCACTAAATCTTCAGTTACGGTTTGTGTATCTGGAACTTCTTCCAGCTCTACCACTTTGCCACTAATTTCTTTTTCAAGGAATTCCTTTTCTAAAAAGGTGGCATGTCGAGAAACAAACACTTTTTGTTCCTCCGCATGGTAGAAAATATATCCATGTGAATGTTTGGGATATCCCACAAACTTGCATAGAACTGACCGTGCCTCGAGTTTGTCCGGATTTTGCCTTTTGACATAGGCCGGGCAACCCCATATCTTAACTCGTTTAAGACATGGTCTCTTCCCACTCCATATCTCATATGGTGTAGTAGGTACAGATTTAGTTGGAACTTGATTCAATAGGTATGCTGCTGTTTCCAGCGCATATCCCCAGAAGGAAATAGGTAACTCAGCTGTGCTCATCATAGAGCGCACCATATCTAATAGGGTGCGGTTCCTCCGTTCTGATACACCGTTGTGTTGTGGTGTATATGGAGGAGTCAGCTGAGAGAGAATCCCATTCTCTTTTAGGAAGTCCAGGAATTCAATGCTCAAGTATTCACCTCCTCGATCAGATCGAAGGATTTTAATACTTTTTCCAGTTTGGTTTTCAACTTCTTGTTTATATTCTCTAAATTTCTCAAAAGCTTCTGATTTGTGTTTCATCAGGAACACATATCCGAATCTAGAGAGATCGTCAGTGAATGTAATGAAGTACGATGAACCATCCCTGGCATGTGTAGACATGGGACCGCATACATCACTATGTATCAGTCCCAAGAGTTCAGTAACTCTTTCTCCGTGTCCTGTAAACGGAGTTTTGGTCATCTTGCCTTTGAGACATGACTGGCAAGTGTCATAAGATGAAAATTCAAACGGATTTAAATATCCATCCTTATGCAACTTTGCTAGTCGTGTCGCATTGATGTGACCCAGTCTACAATGCCACAAGAAGGATTCGTTCAATTCAGAACTCTTCCTCTTGTGTGTGTTTGTTATGCTCAGAACTGTTGATTGATTTAGAACATAAATGCCATTGCACAACGTGTCTGATCCAACCAACTTTTGGTTACGGAAAATGTTCATAACATTATCCTGTAATACAAAATTATATCCCTCTTTACTCAATAAAGAAACCGATATAATGTTGCATATCAGGTTCGGCATGTAATAGCATTCGTTCAGAACCAAAGTATTACCAGTAGGTAATGCAAGGTGATATTCCCCGACAGTCTTAGCTGCAACAATTGCACCATTTCCAACTCTAATGTTTTTATCACCTTCTCCAAGTTCTCTACCTTTCCTGAGCCCATGTAACTGATTACATATATGGGATCCTGACCCGGTATCTAATACCCAGGACGTAGGGCAAATGGAGAAACAGTTCTCAGTAACGAACACACCCGAAGAAAATGCATCATCATATACTTTCTTCAATCGGGTGGCATGGGAATCCTGGTATTCCCCTATATCCTGTTCATTCCTATAACTCTTATAAGAAAGAACGGAACCAACGTTCCCCAGCACAGTATAACATGCGGGTTCAGTCAATACATCCATATTATTATCTTTATTAGGGCATGACGTGGTCGCTACCTGGAGAGAGAGAGAAGAAAACACTTTAGCGTATGCTCTTGCAAGATCAGATTGGTTATTATCTTATCTAATCGGGATGGCTCCCACTGGTTTTTATCAAATCTTCCTTCAAACCCTAAAAGGAAAGACTAGCCGGGATTAATTACACCCTACAACTTCGCCAATCTTTCAGCCAGGCCAGTGTCGGTACTTTGAGGGAGGTTCCCCGTGCTTTCGCACGGACCTAATTAAAGTAAACCTCATTTTCCCAGAGGCGTAACCCCGTTGACACCTTTCTAGACACCTACTTGATCAGCTAATTGTAATGTGTAAAACTCTCCCAGGAGTAACTCTTACTCACAGTGGGTATCGGGATCCAACTATCTCATAGAAGGTATGCAATCTCATTGCAAATTTCAACACTTGAAATTCCCGATAATATTTTGCCCCTAGCGTCCTATGACCTTAACAAAGGCCAACAAATCATAGGCTGCTAGTCAAGTTCAACCCGTCATTTCTTGATTGAATCAAACCCACCCGCACGGCCCTTGACAAAGGCCAACAAGGTCATACGACTACCCTGAAACAATCTGCATCACATGCACAAGCAGATAAGCACTATTCAGCTACCGCACACTACGCCTTGACAAAGGCCAACAAACGCAGCACGAATACTAAACAGTTCTTATCTGAAATGACGGAGGGCTACGACAGGTTTTTCTGAAAACCTATTGCGTAATGAACTTGATATCGTTGTAGAATCGAATGATTTTGAAATGGAGTGTTTTTTAGGCTTTTTCTAGTTTTGCTAAAGGGGTCACTCCCGGTGAAGGGATCGTCGGCCCTTTCCTCGTCGAATGAGGTGTGGGATATATCATATATATCGCTGTGCAAAGCAAAACTCCAAAAACAATCAAAAGCAAACCGAGTGTGTAGCATCTGCCAGTTATTGCTAAAGGAGTCACTCCCGATGAAGGGATCTCGGTCCTTTCCTTATCGAATAAGGTGCGGGATATATCACATATACCTCTGTGCAAAGCAAGAACTATAACTACCTATTTTATTTAAAATTTGATTCTACAACATCATTTAGGTTTCTTTTCTTTCATTAATCACATTAATAAAGTCCCATCATTTAAGTTACCTAAACATCACAGATAAATACGACGTACACTTATGCCATCCGCATTCGCCTCGATGTCCCCTCATGCACCGTTAAGTTAGGTAACTAACGGCAGAGCGGGGCAGGGCTAGCGCGGGTGTAAAACATAAGTAACGCCTATATAATATATCATATATACTATATACAGTATCTATCACAGAACATCGCATGATCACATCACAGATATCGCAGCATAAGAATCATATGAAATATTGGATATACTAGGACGTCCGTGTTTTCAATACGAGCCAGTATAAAACACGGATTCCACGGTCGCGATGAATAGCCAAACCCACATCCCTAGACCCCTACGAGAGCTGCAAGCAACCCTACCAATTCTAGGGTTAGGAGACCCGGACTCGACTCCTCGAGATGGTCTCCCATTGGACCCTAGAACCCGGTTACTTGTGCTCCCCTCCTTGGGTCTATCCTAATGCGGAAAAGTAAATAATATACAAAGGGTGACATCTTCCGCAACCTGGAAGTGCCCCAATAAAAGAATATTACATACAAGTTTTTACATGAATGAAAATGAAAAACACTCATCTCACATAAAAAAAACCCGGCTATTCGAACACGACTATCCAATAAAACATATCCAGCAACACATAACATCACATGTCATCAACGTAAGTAAATATGCGCATCCCAATTGTCGTTGACATATAGCAACGAAACCGGCGATATCACATATTACACTTACGGTCACAGAAAAGAAAGTGTAAAACTACAACAGTTGGAATCCGCAACCTCTTTAGACATCGCATGTCTAATCAAATGAAATACTTAGACATTACATGCCTAACAATTATAAACCCCGCATTTTAGTCCCATTATCGAAAACTCTTTTCAATATCAAATGAGACTAAACAGCTAGATTTATAACATTCATCCAGTTATCTTATAACTGTTTGTGAATTCCAATTATTGTATCCCATTCCGGATAAATAGAAAATATCAAACTTTCCGATCGAACATTCGAACACCCAAGTTTTCCCGAAACCGTTCAACACATGAAATAAGTTCAAAGACATTCACTTCATGCCTTAGTACCAACGGTCCAGCCGTAGAAAGTCAAGCCAACGCCTCACATGTGGCACGCCGTACTGCCCCAAACCCTAAGGTTCAAAGGGCAGTTCAAGACGGTAACATAATCGAGTTAAGGTTTGTTGTCTTCTAGAGGGACCATCGCGTTACTTGCACTACTTGGAACGTCCTTAAACCACAGAAAAATCCAACACATGGAAATTTTTCGGCAGGGGAAAAAGTGGGTATTTTTATCTGGTCGAACTTTTTAACATATTCTAAAATATCCGGAAAGCCACACAGAAAAAATTTGATAATCCGATCGAGTCTTTGATTCCCAATACAACCCCAGAATACTCAACTGTAGAGTCACAAGAAAAATACCCAGAAAATATAGCATTCAATTATATGAATTACTGTGCAGAAATCATTGGACAAGGAGACAGAATGGCCGCGGAACCGCCGCACATGCCAAGCTTGTGCCGTGGTTCCGCGGTGGATTAATCGAATTAGACCCTCTTTTTTCACAGTAATTCAAATAAGACCCTGCTTATTTTTCTGCATATTTTTAATTCACAAAAATCCAAATTTTCAGAAAATTTCCATAGAGCATTTTGGATAAGGGTTTCGATGTTCGTTCGGATTTCAAACGCCGTCTACACTTCACCTAAGGCTCTAGCTAGGCTCTGATACCACTGCAGGGTTCTTAGTCACACTAAGGAGGTCTTACAAGGCATCAACCATGCCAATTTCAAATTTTACAAGTGCCGAGAAACCCTAATACGGATTCGTTAACTAGAGTTTAGGCGACAAAGGAAACTAGTTAACAACTTAACTAAAAGTAAGAAGCTACAACCTTTATAGATCCGGTTTTCCACTTCCTTAGCTCTACGTAAACGTCCTCTCGCTGTCCATATCGGATCCCGGACTCTAGCAACGGCTTCATCGGAGAAATGGGCGGGCTAGGTCGTCGGCTTCGATGCCGAAGATGATCTACGTCGAGGCAACTCTAGATCGAGCTCCAACTTCACCAAGTCGTGAAACTTATGAAGAAAACACCCTATACTACTTGGCAAGAGGTAGAGGGTGAAGAAATAGGAGGTGGGTTCACTTTAGAATTGGATTTCTCACTCTTTTTCTCAAGATGCCATTAAAGCAAGTAAGCTTTTTTTCTTGTCCAAGAGGAAGAAGATGAAGATAGAATATGATAAGTGTTGGATTAAAAATGAAAATAATATGAATACTTATCATATACTAACCATAGTCAAGTGTAGAGAGTAAACTAGGGTTAGGTGAATGGTTAGGTTAAGAGAAGAAAACAAAAATGGTCAAGGTTTCAACCCTTCATGAAGCTTCATGAAAGAGACAAGAAAAGCCACCATTTCCATTTTCTTTTCCAAAATCAATAATCAAAATAAATAAATGAATAAGTAAACAAAACCCTAACCATTCATATAACCATGGTTTAATCTTTACACAAACTCAAGTTAACATGTATCATCAAACATGATACAATCAAGTGTACACAAAAATATATCACATATACAATGTGCACATCAAGTGAGAAAAACCTTTTAAAGTGAACCAATACTAGTTAATGCAAAGTAATATATCAAATATATAATTATACATTAAATCATTAAATCAACACTTGATTCAATGATCCGGTCATGTCGCACATAACCGACTAGTATCCAATGTATCGACTTATCGAATCAATCTTCGATTCGATAACTAGGTTATATCGCATACAACCAATCGAAACATTCATCGCGAGAATGAAATACGGTATCACATACACGCATTATTCTCGGTCCCGCACATATCTCATATGCGCTCCTATTTCGTTTTGCTTGAGCCAGGAAACCTCTGTGTAGGACTCTAAAGACTCGTCAATACGCCGGCAGCAGATGATGATCATATCAAGCACCCACAAGCCGCAAGCGGTCTGCTAAACGTAACGGCCACCCGGGTATTGAGCGACCAGAAGATCGACGAGCTAGCCTGCTCACACTCCTGTGAATCCAACCAGTAACACTTACCGTGCAGTCCGGTCTGTTCGTCTGATATGTCGCATATCAAGTCTAGCGGTGGTAAACGTCAGACCCCAGTAACCGATAAGTCGTGCCGATGTGAGGCTCATAACGGGTCGAGAAACTACTGGTAACACTTACCCGTAAATCTCTGATCAGCCCTGGCCAGGGACTTCCCTGTTACGGCCAATCGAGCACAGTGCAACATCAACCCCCAATACCGGGAGAGACGAAACCCCTCCTATCGCTCATTGCCTCCATGTGACTCGGGACTGTACCCAAAAACCACCGTTTTGCACGCCCTCATGGACGTGGTAAGGTGGAGATCAAAGCACAGTGCGAATCACACAAGACTCTATGACGATCTCGGGTCTACAGACTAACTTGCACAAGTGTCACCTGAGAACTGCCATCTGACGTGAGGTATAATACCATCTGGGAGTTCTCGGCGAGTCCGTCCAGTGTACCCAATCTCCACTGAGCACCCGTATACTATCTCTGATGTCAAACACCAATGGATATGGGATCATCCATCGCCCATCTCATGGGTCGAGAAGCGTATACGCTAGTCTACACTGGTATATCGATGCCCCGTCTCGATACACCCACGACTAGGGACCTTGAAGGATGTACCTATAGACTACCATGTCCCCACTAGTATGATCTGCATCATAGTCCAGGTAGTCAAGTACACATCCTAAGGGCTTTACCAACATGTAACTATAAGACAGTTTAAAGAGACTAGTATACATGTTAAGATAAAGAGCAACCAGATAGCATACTATCATATCGAGCAAGAAAGTCATCTCTATATATGTCCAAGCATCCAATATAATATACATCATCTGTACAATACTGGCCTCTAGGGCATACATACAACTAACACTTAAACTGGTAATCGACCGCAATGTCCCTAAACTAAACAATAGAGTCCAAATGCTCTTTTGTCGGATCTAAACGATCCCGTTAAGTTGATCTTAGTCTAAAATTAGACTAACGTATCTTTAACAAACGTTTAAGTCGATCTTAGTTCCAAATGAGACTAACGTATCCTTAAACCCAACCCCCAAACCCAAATCTAAAAAAATACGGATTTGGACTAATCCACGCCCTACGGGCGACAACATAAATTAGTCTCCGTATACAATCCATGGACAACCAAAAACAAAACAAACACCCACGACACGAAGTGGCCATCTGGAGAAGGAGAAGGTGGTTACCGCAATGCGGTAACGTAATTAACTGCAGGGGCTTGCGCCTGCAGGGAAGAGCGTCCCCACAATCAAAAATCCCTCAACGAGGGGGAATCTGACGAAATCTGCTATATCGGCCGCATCCGTTTAAACCTTCGATACATGGTGCCATAGACCAACTTGGCATCTTCGGAAAGGTGGATGGATAGCACCAGTTATCATCTGTCCCGAAATTCAGGCGAGACGGACCTGCGCGGCCGCATCTCCGTGTTTCAGCGGGGAACAGATTCTGGCACGCCCGGTGGTACCTCATCCTCTTTCCACTCCACACTTCGTGTGTCGTGTTCGCGAACGAATCGCGGTTTGATATGGTTGCCCTTGGGTTCGAGGTACTAAAATTTGGTGTCTTGCTCCATGCAAAAAACGAAAGATCAATGGCTTCTACCTGCACAAAATGCTCCAGCTGCAACTGCAACTGCAACTCCCATTCCGCCTCCTCTGGAGGTATAACTTACGGGCCCCAGGAGGCCTCCCTGTTCACAATGCCGGTGGACCAAGTAACTCAGGCCACCACTGGGCTGTTCTTTGGGACTATGATCCCACCCATGAGCTTCAATGCCGCGATGTTGCCGCAAGAAACCCCAAAGAAGTCGGTCTTTGATCGACTTACCACTACCGCAGCCCCTCTCAATGGGTCGCCCAAGTCTAACGCCTCAGTTTTCAACAGACTGGGCCAGAACGCCAACAAGCCTGCAATACCTAAAGCAGCCATCCCAAAGCGAATAGCCATCCCGGCTCAAGCGGACGAAATCATTGGAAAGGATTCTCCTGACAAGAAGTCAATCTTCACAAGGCTGGCCACTCCGACTCCCGCTCCAGGCGAAGTCACCTCTGCCCAGAGGTCTGTATTTGATAGGTTGGACATTACTTCTCGGCGAACGTCGGTCTTCAAAAGGCTGGCACCGGCGACAACCCTCCGTCAAGACAAAGGGCATGACGGAGCCATCTCCATAGCTGAACCAACCCCATCCGCACGACATGCTCACCGTCGTCACTGGCGCCGAGTAAGGAAGGCTGGGGGCAGCTCCCCTTCTGGACTAACTCCGCCAGCTCCCATGGTGGAAATCAAAGCTGCTATTCCAACTGAGAACAACTTTTAATCGCTTGGGAGGGTTCGCAAGAACTCTCCGACTGCCGTGCTGAAGAGATCTCCTCCGCCTATGGAGATTACTACAGAAAAGAAGCCGGAGCAGCCCCCTCAGCGGCTGTCCTCCAAAATTTATAAAGTCTGGCGACAGGTCCAAGAGTCGGTGATTAACCAGGACTACTCTCGCCGGCCAAAGAAGTTTAAAGCTCAGCAAGAAAAGAGCCATCTCGTGGCACCACAGAAGACGTCATCTGTCTGGGTGCCCGCTGCAACGGCCCCCTCGATTTCAACTGCTCACAAGAGAAGGAGGCCAGCGAAAGCCCCCGTGAATGCGGCAAACCTCAAGGACGTCGAATCTAAATGCTCCAAGTCCGGGGGCATGCTAATACATACCATTTATATGGCTTCTGGAAAAGAAGAAAGCCGTGCTTGTACGGGTCATCGACCGCTTACCTGATCGATAACGAAGGCTCAGGAACAGCAGCAGCAGAAACTTCAGAAGATGCTGACTGCAATGGCCGCACTCACTGGGCTAAAAGAAAATCCAGAGACCTCGGAGTAACTTCGGGAACAAGAAACGAATACCGAGTTCCTCCAAAGAATGCTCGAGAGGAAAGAAAAAGAGGCTGCGGAGCAGGCAGCCGATATAAAACGAATGGCTCTTTTGTTCCAAAACATGGCTGGGATGATGTTACAGCCAGAACCTCCAGCTGAAGACCCCCTGATCATCATTGAAGACGACAGAAGGGAGACATCGAACCCTCCTCAGGCTCTTTCAGCAGCCAAAGAGGAGACCATCTCCAAAGCTGCCCTGGATGATTACATCGCTCAGCAAATACAAGCTCACCAGGTGAATGAAGCGGCCGACCAAATTGTTAAAACTGGGCGACCATATCCAGGCTGGTATGACCAAATAAGGTATCCGCCGGGATATACGATCCCTAAATTCCATGTATATAAGGGGACGGGAAATCCGCATCAGCACGTCGCTCAATTCAGAGCCTTGTGCGGCAATACCGGAGGTGATGATAAACATCTGCTCCGTCAGCTTGTTGGTTGCTTGTCGGAGACGGCATTCGAGTGGTATTCTGAACTTCCAAACGACTCCATCAAGACTTTTGCAGAGATGGAGCTATTACTCACCCAGCGTTTCGCGAGTGCTAGTGAATGCACCCCAATAACAGCATTGATCAATGCCACGGTGAAGCCAGGTGAAACGTGGGTGCAATACGCAATACTGTGGTGAAATTTATGGTCAAAATGTGAGCAGCGCATCGAGGAAGCGCCGGCAGTGGGCATGTTCATAGGCACTCTGGACCCTCAGGCAACTATTTCCCAATTCATTATGTTCTTCAAGCCGACCATGTTCCAGGCCTTGATTGAAAAACTGGCCCAGATGGGTTATAGACCGTCTCCTCCAAAGCCTGAGCCGCGAAACGAAAAGGGTAAAGAGAATGCGACATTCGTTGCGAATACTCAACAGCATCCCAGTGGCCCAAAACTAACTGATCTCCTAGACGAGAGGCGGCAATTCTATATTGAGAAAATAAAGCGCCCTTATTCATTTCCCCGGGATAAGACGAAAAGATTGTTCGAGCTAGCGGTGCGCAACAGGCTCATCAATCTGCCGAATCCAAAACAACCGTTGCAACCCGGCGAGGCTAATAGTCCAAATTATTGCCCCTATCATCAAACGGTAAGCCATCCAATTGAAGATTTCTTCGTCTTCAAGGGCTGGATTGAAGACCAGTATCAACAGGGCAAATTTGCCCTGTCTGAGAACTGGAAAGTGAACCCACCACAGCCACACGCTCCCAAGAAGACGGAAACACCGGGGGCATCATGCTCCTTCATAGAAGAAGATCCATGGAAGGTCGTTCTTTCAACCAAGACTAAAAGAATGCTAAAGGATCTCCAAACATGCCCGGCAATCAGGTGGAAGAATCCACTAGAATCCGAGATCATCGAGGGAATGCTAAAGCCGCGCCCAACTCCAAAAATTGGTGGTGATAATCAAAGCGCTCACACCCAGCTGTCAAAGTCTTCGAAAAAGAAGAAGACCAAAAAGCCCATGAAGCACGGTGACAAGCGCACGGACCTGCAAAAACAGATTGACACGCTGGAAGAATATAACCAGAAGGCGCGGACCCCAGTCACACTCCAAGAATTTCTCAGCCACGTCCTTGAGGACGGAGATGATGACAATGGAGAAGACTCGTCGGATGAATCTAAAGGTTATGTAGCAAGCTGCCATGTGATCTCTCACTCGTCGATAGACAATGAAGAAGCTCCTTACACAGAGAAACTGGGGGCAGATCCTGAGTCGGAACTTCTAGGGCCATCAGACGAAATGATTGATACATTCCTGGACGAAGCTCTTCTTAAAAGCAAAGCTGCTCGAGAGCGTGAGATGGCCATATTTGAAAAAACCAAACGCCGGCGACTGGACGAAAGGATTGAAACACTCCCGCCAGATCGAAGTACGTCCGCCGCAAATAAAAGCAGGTTCAAGATGAGGAAGAGGTTCGCCAAAGCCATATCGATGGGAATGAAGCTGCCACCCTCCGAAGCGAACGCTCTTGGTGAAGCGGAAACACATCCTAGCTACTGCTTATATCATCGAAAGATTATGCACCCCACTGATGAGTGCAACGCTTTTAAAAGATGGTGGCAGGGATATGTTGCCCACCGACAACATTTCAAGCGAATGAAACGCAAAGCTCGTCGGGAGCAAAGAAATCCGACCGAAGAGCGCAAAAGAACTGCCGGCAACTGCCATATGGTTGACTATGGGGAATCACAAGTTCTCACCTTTGGGAGCGATTCTGATGAAGAAATAGCTCTTGGCCCTCTCTTCAAAGAATCCACCTCGGGAAAAGAGGAAGAACCGAAGAGCTGCGCAATCGCACATTACGTGAAAAGAATCTTGGACTTGCAAATAAGGGCTCGAACAAAAAAGGATAAGGGGAAAGAAAAAGTCCCTGAGGATATCGCCCTCGATGATCTAGTCGTCGAAGAGCTGGCAGCTAAGGACCCGCCCAAGAAAAGTAAGGTGGATTACAACGTTCTTGCACACCTGAGGAAGATACCCTCGCAGCTCAGTATTCTCGACGCCCTTCTGCTAGCCGAAGAAGAGAGAGATTCATTGATCAAGGCGTTACAAGAGCCTGAACAATTCCAAGCTTTCCTCGCCGAAGAAAAGATGAAGGACGAGTTGGAAGAAGTGCACACGGCCGATATCACCTTCGGCGATGAAGGCCTCCTTCTCGGGACGTGTGAGCATAACCGTCCCCTATATGTCTCCGGATACTGTCATGACATCAAGATAGATATAATCCTGGTCGACAATGGGTCCTCCGTCAATCTCCTTAACGTAAGAGTATTGAAGGAGATATGCATGAGCGTTCAACACCTCGCTCGGGATAAGATCACTATCTCCGGGTTCGACTCCCAGTCATCACGGACGCTCGGGTCTGTGATACTGACGCTGCGCTTTGGGCTGCTAGTCACTGACATCAAGTTTCACGTCATTGAAGGCAAGACTTTCTACAACGCTTTGCTCGGCAGGCCTTGGTTACACGAGTACAACATTATCCCTTCTACATAACATCAGTGTATGAAGTACTTCAAAGATGGTCTTGAGTACACTGTGACGGGGGAGTTGAACCCATTCTCCGTGAATGAAGTCCGAAAGTATGAAGATGCAAAATACTTCTTACCGGATTTCGAGGACACGGAAAGATGTCACAAACCAAAGAACAAAGCTATCACCACTATTCCGGTCTTCGAGAGTGATACCGAGGAAGAAGAAGAGATAGTTTATTCAGGGCCGCCCCAATGCAACAAGCCAAGACCGTCCATCCCTACGTTGATCTTCGGCAGCAACTCGAAAGATGAAGTCAATGCCGTATTTTCTACTCGGACATCAATTCAAGCCTTTGCTGATGATGATCGAAGTTTGCAAATCACCATGGTTCCGCGAGAGTATTACAAAGAGCTCGATGCACTTAATGCCTATAGTATGCAGGAACTGCATACATTTTACGTCCCTCCCAGGCGAAAGGGTGAAAAGGCGATCCTATTCTACCGATTCGGGGAAACCAAAGTGGAGAAAGAAATATGGCATGTCGCCGATTCTACACTCGACAGGCTTCAGCCCATCCGTTTGCCCAGATACTACACAGACGAATTAAAAAGACTGTTGAGGCACCAAGGCATACTCTTCAAACAAACTGCTCGACAAGCACGGTTCTATAACAGGATCTGGAGCGTCCCCGGAACTCAACGAAAGTTGCCCAATGGGAGAATGGAAACGATCGGACTTGGATATGTTCAGTCCAAGGAAAGCGAGCGATTCCGCAGCTGCTACGTCATACATGACTTCGATGAAGAAGAAGATGCTCTGTGGGAAGATGCTAACCCTACACCAAAACGAACTCCCGTCGTGAAAATGCCGAGCCCGTCGTTCGAAGAATAAATGGACAAGCTAATAAGGGAAGCAGATCAAAAGGTTCGAGACGACCATAATCGCGAAATGGCCATCTACGAGAAAGCCAGAACGCAACGCCTCCTTCAGCAAGCTGCAAAAAATGAAAATGCTCTTCCTTATCAACCCGTCATACAAAAGGCCCGACGCAGAGGAAAAAATAAATCAAAGAGCGGGAAAGGCGTTCGACAACGATAAAGCGGGACCAAGAAGCCACGCGATCGAGAATCGAGCAACCAGGATTCGTCTCTTGTAAAGAATATGGGTCGAGCGTATTCTTTCTCTTAAGCCAAGACAAGGAAGATACTTGATCTCGCCGTAAAACATCAAATGATTACCCTTCCGGAGTCCAAGCTGTTAGTGTATATGCCCTAAGGGCCATTATTGTATCATACTAGCTTGTATATTATTTAATAGAAGCTTGGGATATTCACAGTTACATTAACAGTCTTGCTAAACATGGTAGTATGCTACTTGGTTATATCTATCTTAATATGTGTGTACGTATTGATAGAGCCCTTAGGATCTTACTTGACTACCAGCGTTGTGATGGCAGTCACACTAGTGGGGGCTGGGTAGTCTACAAGCACATCCTTTTTCAGGTCCCTAGTCGTAGGATTATCGAGACAGGGCATCGATACTCCGGAGTAGACTAGTGTGTACGCTTCTCATCCCAGTTGGGGAGATGGTCTGTCCAACAGCCATCGGTACGTCGTACTGGAGATAGTATACAGGTGCTCGTTGGGTTACGGGTACACCGGACAGGACTCGCAGGGAACTGTTGGTTGGTATTATACCCGTCGTCAGTTAACAGTTCCCAGGTGACATGAGTACAGCATAGTCCGCAGAATTGACACTGCTGCTTCGCCTCGAGTGTGTTCCCACTGTTCTTAGATTGCTACCCTACCACGGCTCAAAGGAGTCGTGCAAATAGGTAGCAGTTGGGTGCAGTCCCGAAGCACTTAGAGGCAGTGGCGGTTAGACAGGATTCGTCTCACCCGGTATTGGGAGTTGATATCGCGCTGTGTCTGAGAGCGATTACGCAAAGTCCCTGGCTAGGGCAAGCGAGATTTACTGGTAGGTTTTCCAGTAGTTTCTCAAGGTGTAATGGGCTACGCTCCGACATGACTTATACCGCTTTTAGGGAACTGACACTTGCCGCCCCCTAGGCCCGATATGCGATAGTCCTAGACGAACAGACCGGACTGTACGGAGATTGTCACATCAGGCTCAGTAGGAGTTCGAATGGGTTTCCTCATCGGCCTTCTTATCGACATCTACCTGGGGACCATTACGTACAGCTAGCGCCGCTTACGGTCTGTGGTTAAACCCACTGCCAGCGTAGTAGTCGAGTCTTTAGAGTCCCACACAGAGAGTTTCCCTGCTCCGAGCGAAACGATATAGAGGTCTTATGGTTTTACGACAGGGTTCGGACACACACGTGCATTTATGCACGTACGATGTTCGGACAGTTTTTACTAGCCGGCTTTGCTTTAAGCCAGATTCTAGTATCGGATTATTGGATTTATACAGTCTAAAGTTTTTCCGTGTTTTCACGGATAGGAGGGGCGTTCTCGTAAATTCTCGAGAAGCTTCTAGAAGGATGATGACTTGGGGGCTAAGGTGGCATTTGTATTTATTGATTTAGTGACTCATTTGTGTGATTCATTCATGTACTTAATGGTGCATTTAATGACTAATGACTCATGAGATGAATCACTCATAATGAATAAATGAAGCATGGTTGATAAATCATTTGAAAATTCATTTAATAAATCTTTATGCTTCATATATTCAAATGATATCATTATTTCATTTCATTCTCACTCTCACTTTCTCTGTCCTCAAGCTCTCTCTCTCTTCAAACTCTAATCCTAACCTCTCATGTGTTGAGATCAAAAATTAGCAAGACTCATTAATCCATAATCATACTCTATATTTCCTAAGTGACTTTGATTAGCAATTAGAGTAACCTAGTTACCTCAAGATTAGAGGCAAAGCTTGGAGTAGAAGCTCTCGGGTGGATCGTATATTACAAAGAGGAGGCCGACGAGGAGGTGGTTAACGAGAAGAAGAAGGACTTGGTTCATTAGGTATAATCTTCTTTCATAGTAGCTAATTACTCCTATGATAGTGTTAGTTATAGTTTAGCAAAGATCCTTTCAGTTAGTCGATGTTAGTTTCAAGAAAAAGATTGTTTTTCATATTTCCGCCTCCCCGCAACTCGTGGGGTGTATAACATCGACTTACAGTGGTATCAGAGCCTCGTTAAACCATAACTAACTTGTTAGAAAAGTCGTTCGAAATTCGATCGCAAAACGAACCGGAAAAAACATCAATTTGACCAAGTTTCTGTCGATTTTAATACGGGGTCTAAAAATTTTTCAATGACCCTTAAAATTACATGCAGGAAAATATAAGAATATTGGAGAATTTTGAGGTCCTAACTCGGCCAAACCGCCGCGGATCCGCGGCCGATCCAACCGATCCGCCGCGGATCCGCCGCCGAGTTGAAGCCAAGTTGACTCAAAATTCCCCAGTAACTCTTATGTGATGTTTTTATTCTTTCTGGAATGTTTTGTTTCTGCTCAAGTCTCAGATGCACAGAGAAGTTTTTGGAGTAGAATCAATTGTGTTTGCTCAATAGAAATTCTACGATGTTTGGCTAATTAGATTATATCTATGATTTGTATAATGTGTTCGTAAACCTCCCCTAACTGCTAGTATGTCGGTTGGCTGGGGGTTGCACATTTCTGTAATGATTTTACTGTTTGTGTTTATGAACTTGATTGGATCGTTGTGATAATTAGCCGGGGTTTGAGATGGGTTTTTTAATATTCATTCATTCGATGTAAATTGTAATATGATGTAATATTCATTTGCGGGGCACATCCAGGTTGCGGTTGTAGCCACCGTTGTATTATTTCATTTACTGTTTTTGCTTCTAGGATAGAACCAAGGTCGGGTGCACAAACTACCGGGTACTTTGAAGTGTTTAGTGGCCTACTCACGTTGTTGAAGGAGACCGTTTCACTTCGGATACTTGGCGGATAGTTTGCCGTACCCGTAAGGGTCTAGGGTGGGGTAATGGCTATTCATCACAACTGTGTAATCCGTCTTTCGTTGCAAGCTCAAAGGAAACGCGGATTGCTTGTATATCCAATAATATTCATCTGTGATCTGGAATGCCTATTATTGCGTCTGACGAATGTACAAAATCTATATATGATAGCTATTTAGACGTCACTTATGTTTTACACCCGCGCTAGCCCAGCCCCCGCTCTGTCGTTAGTTAAGTAACCTAACGGGTGATGACGGGACCCAGTGGCGAATGCGAGTGGCATAAGAGGACGTATTTTCGTTGTTTTCTGCAATGATAGGTTAATTGATGGGACGCATTATTAATAATACAAAGAAAATAAACCAAAGTTGAATCGTTGGAACAGTTTAAAAGAAACCACTCGGTTATTTTTAAAACGGAAGATATTTTTTAATTGCGGAGCTTTAACCACTCCTTTTAAAAGCTATCAGGTTCCTTCGGTCATATCAAGCTCACTACGTTCACGGTTTCGCCAAAACCATTCGTAGCCCTCCGTCATTTCATTTGGGTATTCAGTAGTATGCAAGCTATGTATTTTGAACAACGCCAAGGCATAGTGTTTGGTAGCTGCTGGGTATTCATTTGTTGCATAGATAGATTAGTTAGTTTGGGACAGTCGTATTATCATTTGACCAACGTCAGGAGTATGTAAGGATGGGTTCAAATTAACAAGATAATGATGGGTAGAACTTGACATGTGACTTATGACATTTTGACCAACGCCAAGGTCATAAGAGCATGGGGCAGAAATTATATCGAGAATTTCAAAAGAAACTGAAATTTGCAAAGAGATGCATACCATTTGGAGTTTGATGAATGTTGGTAGGATTCCTTCAACATTATCACACGATGATATTTGGATCCCGATCCTACTATGAGTATATGCTACTCATCAGGAGATTCGTCACTTAACGATCAATGCTATAAACCAAGTAGGTGCCGAGAAAGATGTCAGCGGGGCTGCGCCCCCAGAGAAAAAAGGTTATTTAATTAAGGAACTTCGCGAAAGCGTTGGAAAACCTCCCTCAAAGTACCGACACCGGCCTGGCTGAACGGTTAAGCAAGTATTGTACGGTGAGAATAGTCCTGGCTAGTTCTTCCTTTTTGGTTTGAGGAAGGATTCGCGAAACAGTGGGAGCCATCCAGTTTAGATAAACTAAAAACCACTCTAAACTTGCAAGAGCATCATGCTAAAATGTTCCCTCTCTCTCTCAGTGCAGCGACCCAAAACATGATAGGACTTAAGTTACTACTAGAAAAAAATATACTGACAGGGCCAAACTATAAAGATTGGCTGCGGAATGTCAAGATGGCTTTGACCTATGACAAATTGGGGTATGTCCTTACTGCTAAGGCACCTAATGCCCCTGGTCCCAAATCCAGTAATGCGGATAAGAAAATCCGCAAGACCTGGGAGTTAGATTGCATGAGGGCCAAGTGCATCGTGCTTGCCTCGATGAATAATGAACATCAAAAGAGGCACGAGGATATGGATCTTGATGCCATATTTCTCCATACAAAGGAACTTTATGGAGAGCAATCTCGTATAGCAAGATACGAGACCTCAAAGAACTTGTTTCAGGCGAGGTTGGCCGTCGGATCATCGGTAGGAGAACATGTCCTAAAGATGATTGGCTATATAGAAGAGCTCGCAGACCTTGGGACGACTTTGGAGAACGAGCTCTATACAAACTTGATTCTCCAGTCCCTTCCTTCCACCTACGCCCAGTTTATTCTGAATTTCAACATTCAAAGAAAAGAAGTTGAACTTCCAAAACTCCTTAACATGTTGACGAGTGCAGAGGGCACAAAGGAAACACCCGCTATGTTTGTTCGCGGTGCTTCTTCTTCCGGGTCCAAGGCTAGGGCCAAAGGAAGGAAGAATAAGGCCGCCACCAAACCTAGAGGAGGTGTTAGTAAGGTGGGAGTGAAGGGAAAGAAAAAGATTGCGGTGCCAGTAGTAGCAAAGGATGAGTGCTTCCACTGTCATAGGAAAGGGCACTGGAAGAAAGATTGCAAGGCTTGGAATGCCAAGAACCAGGAACCGAAGCAAGCTGTGGCTTCGACTTCAGGTGTGTTTGTAATTGAGAATTGTCTGTCAATCAACTCTACTTCCTAGGTATTGGATACCGGATCAGGATCTCATATATGCAATTCATTACAGGCACTGAGAAACCGTAGAGTGCTGAAGGTTGGTGATATGACCCTGAAGGTTGCTAACGGAGCAAGCATGGGAGCTGTGTCCGTAGGGGATTATCACCTTGGATTGACGAGTGGACATATTTTGGTTTTGCATAACTATTTTTGTGTACCCAGTTTAACGTGTAATATCATATCGGTTTCGTTGTTATCAAAAGAAGGTTATGATTTCACGTTTGTAAGCGATGTTGTTAACATCCACCTTAATCATGGTTTGATTGGGTCCGGTACACTAGATGACGGTATATATGTCTTAAACCAATTATATATTTTCAATGTCCAGAACACACTAAAAAGAAAGTCTCCAGATTTGAATAAGGCTTTCTTATGGTATTGTAGACTGGGTCACATCAATGAGACAAGGTTAACTAAGTTACATAGAGAAGGATATTTGGATTCGTTCAAATATCAAACTTATGCCACTTGTCAATCATGTCTCAAAGGAAAGATGACAAAAACTCCATTCACTGGACATGGAGTAAGAGCGAGCGAGCTTTTAGGACTCATACACAGCGATGTATGTGGTCCAATGTCTACACATGCAAGAGGTGGTTTTTCCTATTTCATTACTTTTATGGATGATTACTCTAGATACGGATTCATTTTCTTGATGAAACATAAATCCGAGGCTTTTGAGAAATTCCAAGAGTATAAGAATGAAGTAGAAAACCAAACCGGCAAAAGTATCAAGACACTGAGATCTGATCGAGGTGGTGAATACTTAAGTGCCGAGTTCCTAGGTTACCTAAAAGAGAAAGGAATTCTCTCTCAGCTTACTCCTCCATACACTCCACAGCATAATGGTGTATCGGAAAGACGGAATCGAACTCTATTGGATATAGTACGTTCCATGATGAGTAATGCTGAGTTACCGGGATCTTTCTGGGGTTATGCGCTAGAATCAGCGGCATATCTTTTGAACAGAGCTCCTACCAAGACTGTGCCTACCACGCCATATCAGATGTGGAGTGGGAAGAAATCCTATCTTCAGTATCTAAAGATATGGGGATGTCCAGCTTTTGTTAAAAAGCAGTATGTGGACAAACTCGAGGCATGATCAGTGCAGTATAAGTTTGTGGGATATCCAAAGAACTCCAAGGGGTATTACTTCTATTACGCAGAGGAACAAAAGATTTTTGTTTCTCGTAATACCCATTTTCTAGAACAGCGGTTTTTAAAAAAGGAAACAAGTGGGAGTGAAGTAGAACTGGAAGAAATTCCAGAACCACAAACTACTACTGAAAGTTTGGTAGAACCAGTAGTTCAAGAAGAACAAGACATTCCCGCGCCCCTCCGCAGGAGTAGTAGGCCGTCTCATCCGCCTGAGAGATACTACGGTTTTCTCATAGATGGGGATAGAGAGGATTGCGTCATTGATGATGATGAACCTACTAGCTTCCAGCAGGCCATCCAGAGTGGTGACTCGGTACGATGGCTAGATGCAATGCGGACCGAGATGGGGTCCATGTACACCAACAAAGTATGGACTTTGGACTTTGCTCCAGATGGGGTAAAACCCATAGGATGCAAATGGATCTTCAAGAAAAAGATTGGTGTAGATGGACAGGTAGAAACCTATAAGGCTAGACTTGTTGCAAAGGGTTTTCATCAAAGACCTGGTTTGGACTATGACGAAACTTTTTCTCCAGTGGCTATGCTCAAATCCATTCGGGTCCTTCTTGCTATTGCCGCCTTCCATGATTATGAGATCTGGCAGATGGACGTAAAGACGGCTTTTCTAAATGGTAATTTGGAAGAGTGCGTCTATATGGATCAGCCAGAAGGCTTCAATCAGAGTGGGAGCAGCGGGAAAGTGTGCAAGTTGCTTAAGTCCATTTATGGACTAAAGCAGGTATCGCGGAGTTGGAACATCTGTTTTGATGAAACGGTCAAAGAATATGACTTTATCAAAAATCCAGATGAACCATGTATATATAGTAAAATTGTAGCACGAACTGTCATATTCCTCGTCTTGTACGTGGATGACATTCTATTGATAGGAAATGACATTCATATGCTACAATCTGTCAAAGGATTCTTGTCACACAGGTTCTCCATGAAAGACCTGGGTGATGCCTCTTACATTCTGGGGATCCGGATCTCTCGTGATAGATCCAAGAGGATGTTGGGACTTTCGCAGTCCAGGTATATCAACACTATACTGAAAAGATTCAGTATGGAAGATTCTAAGTGCGGTAATCTACCGGCTTGTCACGGAATCACCCTCTCCAAAGAGATGTCTCCCAAGACTGATTTGGAAAGGGAACGCATGTCTATTATACCCTATGCTTCTGCGGTAGGCTCTATAATGTATGCAATGTTGTGCACCAGTCCAGATGTAGCTTACGCACTGAGCGTAGTAAGCCGGTATCAGTCAGACCCAGGGAAGAAGCACTGGATAGCAGTAAAGAACATTCTCAAGTACCTGAGAAGAACTAAGGAGTTGTTCTTGGTTTACGGTGGAAAAGACCTCAAGATCGAGGCCTTTGCTGATTCCGGCTTCCAGAGTGATAAGGATGACTCCAAGTCCATGTCAGGTTATGTCTTTACCCTCAATGGAGGGGCGGTGTGCTGGAAGAGTTCCAAGCAGGACACCGTTGCTGACTCGACGATGGAAGCGGAGTATATTGCTGCTTGCGATGCCGCAAAAGAAGCGGTCTGGATGAAGAAGTTCCTAACAGAACTTCAGGTGGTTCCTACCATTGTTGATCCAATACCGTTGTATTGCGACAACAACGGAGCTATAGCTTTAGCAAAGGAACCCAGGTCCCATCAGAAGTTCAGACACATCTTAAGGCGGTATCACCTAATCAGGGAGATCATAGATTGCCGGGAGATCGAGGTCCGAAGAGTTGCTACAGAGGAGAACACTGCTGATCCATTCACAAAGGCCTTACCTCAGATTCAGTTCGAGAGGCTACTCGAGATGATCGGTCTTCGATACGCCAGTACATAGCCCTAGTGCAAGTGGGAGATTGTTAGTGTATATGCCCTAGGGGCCATTATTGTATCATAATAGCTTGTATATTACTTAATGGAAGCTTAGGATATTCACAGTTATATTAACAGTCTTGCTAAACATGGTAGTATGCTCCTTGGTTATATCTATCTTAATATGTGTGTACGTATTGATAGAGCCCTTAGGATCTTGCTTGACTACCAGCGTTGTGATGGCAGTCACACTAGTGGGGGCTGGGTAGTCTACAAGCACATCCTTTTTCAGGTCCCTAGTCGTAGGATTATCGAGACATGGCATCGATACTCCGGAGTAGACTAGTGTGTACGCTTCTCATCCCAGTTAGGGAGATGGTCTGTCCCACAGCCATCAGTACGTCGTACTGGAGATAGTATACAGGTGCTCGTTGGGTTACGGGTACACCGGACAGGACTCGCAGGGAACTGTTGGTTGGTATTATACCCGTCGTCAGTTAACAGTTCCCAGGTGACATGAGTACAGCATAGTCCGCAGACTTGACACTACTGCTTCGCCTCGAGTGTGTTCCTACTGTTCTTAGATTGTTACCCTACCACGGCTCAAAGGAGTCATGCAAACAGGTAGCAGTTGGGTGCAGTCCCAAAGCACTTAGAGGCAGTAGCGATTAGACAGGATTCGTCTCTCCCGGTATTGGGAGTTGATATCGCGTTGTGTCTGAGAGCCATTACGCAAAGTCCCTGGCTAAGGCAAGCGAGATTTACTGGTAGGTTTTTCAGTAGTTTCTCAAGGTGTAATGGGCTATGCTCCGAAACGACTTATACCGCTTTTAGGGGACTGACGCTTGCTGCCCCCTAGGCCCGATATGCGATAGTCCTAGATGAACAGACCGGACTGTACGGAGATTGTCACATCAGGTTCAGTAGGAGTTCAGATGGGTTTCCTCATCGGCCTTCTTATCGACATCTACCTGGGGACCGTTACGTACAGCTAGTGCCGCTTGCGGTCTGTGGTTAAACCCACTGCCAGCGTAGTAGTCGAGTCTTTAAAGTCCCACACAGAGAGTTTCCCTGCTCCGGGCGAAACGATATAGAGGTCGTATGGTTTTACGACAGGGTTCGGACACGCACGTGCATTTATGCACGTATGATGTTCGGATAGTTTTTACTAGCCGGTTTTGGTTTAAGCCAGATTCTAGTATCTGATTATTGGATTTATACAGTCTAAAGTTTTTCCGTGTTTTCACGGATAGGAGGGGCGTTCTCGTAAATTCTCAAGAAGCTTCTAGAAGGATGATGACTTGGGGGCTAAGGTGGCATTTGCATTTATTGATTTAGTGACTCATTTGTGTGATTCATTCATGTAGTTAATGGTGCATTTAATGACTAATGACTCATGAGATGAATCACTCATAATGAATAAATGAAGCATGGTTGATAAATCATTTGAAAATTCATTTAATAAATCTTTATGCTTCATATATTCAAATGATATCATTATTTCATTTCATTCTCACTCTCACCTTCTCTCTCCTCAAGCCCTCTCTCTTCAAACCCTAATCCTAACCTCTCATGTGTTGAGATCAAGAATTAGCAAGACTCATTAATCCATAATCATACTCTATATTCCCTAGGTGACTTTGATTAGCAATTAGAGTAACCTAGTTACCTCAAGATTAGAGGCAAAGCTTGAAGTAGAAGCTCTCGGGTGGATCGTCTATTACAAAGAGGAGGCCAATGAGGAGGTAGTTAACGAGAGGAAGAAGGACTTGGTTCATTAGGTATAATCTTCTTTCATAGTAGCTAATTACTCCTATGATAGTGTTAGTTATAGTTTAGCAAAGATCCTTTCGGTTAGTCGATGTTAGTTTAAAGAAAAAGATTGTTTTTCATATTTCTGCCTCCCCGCAACTCGTGGGGTGTATAACATCGACTTACACAAGCACCCCGAGCACGCAGGTGAAGTTAATCATCCAGACTATTGCTCCTATCATCGAGCGATATGATATCCTCTTGAAGACTGCTTCACCTTCAAGAACTGGGTCGAAGACCAATATCAACTCGGCGGGTTCGCTCTATCCAACAGTTGGAGGGTAACTCCACCGCAGAAGCATGAACCAAAAGCCGCGCATGCAGCGAGTGTAGAATCAGATCAGCATCGGTCTTAGGAGCGATCTCGTACCTGTCATATGATAACGCTGTTAGAAGGAGAGCCCGAGAATAGGGACGACCTCCCCTGGTGCTTCGAAAACGATGATGGTGAGATGATCTCGGAGTTTCCACTGGCGCCGAAAGAGCTGGAAGATGGAATACATGCTACTGCAAATAACCTCAGAAAGATTGATTTAGGGACGGCAAGTGACCCGCTGCCGACATTCGTCAGTGAGCTGTTGTCTGAAGAAAGGGTGGCTACGCTTAAGGACATGCTCATGCAGCATAAAGATTTCTTCGCATGGAACTATTCCGAGATGCCAGGACTAGATCCAGAGATTGCTGTACATAAATTGGCGATATCTCCGGACGTCAAGCCGATCAAACAAGCACCGAGAAGAATGCGGCTCGAGCTTGAGATGAGCATCAACGCCGAGGTCAAGAATCTAATCGACTCCGGCTTCATCCTAGAGGTTCAGTACCCTGACTGGATCGCCAATATCGTCCCAGTGATGAACAAAAATGGGACGGTGCGCATATGTGTGGACTTTCGGGATCTCAACAAAGCTTGTCCAAAAGACGACTTTCCAGTGCCAGTTACCGAGCTGATGATAGACAATACATCCACTTATGAAGTTTTCTCCTTCATGGACGGCTCGTCAGGTTACAATCAGATAAAAATGCATCCCGAGGACTAAAAGCATACCGCCTTCCAGACCCCTTTGGGTATATTCTGCTACAAGGTGATGCCTTTCGGTCTGAAGAACGCCGGTGCCACCTATCAGAGGGCCATGACGAAGATCTTCGATGACCTCATACATGAAATCGTCGAATGTTATATCGACGACCTCGTAGTTAAAAGCAAATCATACGAGGAACATATAGAGCATCTGAAGATCGTGTTTCAGCGCCTTCGAAAATACAACTTGAAGATGAACCCTCTCAAATGCGCGTTCGGAGTTTCCTCGGGAAAATTCCTAGGATTCATCGTCCGACACCGAGGCATCAAGATAGACCCGTCAAAGATCAAGGAGATTATGGAAATGCCTCCGCCAAGGACTCTCAAGCAACTACGGTCTCTCCAAGGAAAGCTCGCATATATCCGGCGATTCATAGCCAATCTTTCCAGCAAGTGCCGTCCTTACAGTCACCTAATGAAGAAAGGGACTCCCTTCGTCTGGGATCGCAAATGTCAAAGCGCACTGGAAAAAATTAAGCAATACCTACAAAATCCGCCAGTACTGGCCGCTCCCGTTAAAGGAAAGCCTCTCGTCCTGTACATAACAGCCCTCGAAGGTTCTTTAGGCGCGCTGTGGGCACAAGAAAATGACCAAGAGAAGGAGAGAGCCCTCTACTACTTGAGTCGAGTTCTACTGGGGGCAGAAAGCAACTACTCCCCCATCGAAAAATACTGCCTGGCATTGATCTTCATGATAATGAAGCTCAGACACTACGCGTTGGCGCATGAGGTTTATCTTATATCAAAAGATCCTTTCAAATACCTGATGTCGAAGGCCATATTAACAGGGCGGCTCGCTAAATGGGTCCTGCTCTTGATATAGTTCTCGATAACTTATCGTCCCCTTAAGGCAGTGAAGGGCCAGGCCATCGCCGACTTCCTCGCTGAGCGTCCGATACCTGCCAACTCTCCCTTGAACTGCGAATTACCGGACGAACATGCGTTTGACACAATCGACGAGGAGAGAAGAGAGAATGATACCCGGTGGGAACTCTATTTTTACGAAGCATCTTCCATGAAGAAGCGCAAACAAAGCATCTCTATAATCAAATCAGGGGTAGGCCTCATCTTCGTGACTCCACAAGGAGGGATAATGCGCTTTGCCTTCTCCTTAACAGAGCCGAGGACGAACAATGAAGCCGAATATTAGCAGGTCTTGAGATCGCCATCGACATGGGAATTGAAAACCTTCTCATATACGGAGACTCCCAGCTGGTCGTTAGTCAAGTAAACGGCGACCATCAAACGTGCAAGCCAGAGTTGGTGAAGTACGGTGGGAGAGTACAGCAACTGCTGACTCAAATTCCTTCATACACTCTAGAAAGCATACCGCGGGCGGAAAATAGCAAAGCGGATGTATTAGCCAAGCTTGCTAAAGAATTGGCCGACGAGAACCTCGATGATGCGAGGATCGTTGTGCAAAGCAGTCGGGTTCTTGCACCGGCAGAAATATCTCCGGAGTTGCCCAAAGAAAAGGGAGCGATCGAGCAAACGACTCTGCAAATAAAAGACCAGGAAAAGGCTAAGGATTGGAGAGAAGTCTTTATAGACTACTTCAAATCCCGTCGAACACCTGAAGACACGTCCGCAAGACATCGGCTTATGAAATGAGCTCTATCCTTTGCCTTTGTCAATGATACTCTGTATAAGAGATCATTTGACTCTCTGTGGATAAGATGCCTAGGGCCTGAAGAGGCAAGGAGAGTCGTCCAAGAAACTCACGACGGACTCTGTGGTTCTCATCAAGCCGGGCCGAAGATGAAGCTGAAGATCAAACGGATGGGTTATTATTGGCCCACGATGATCCAAGACTGCTTAGAATACACGAAGCAGTGCCACTCATGCCAGATTCACGGGGACTTTATCTATCAACAACCAAATCCACTACATCCAACGGTGGCTAGCTGGCCGTTCAAAATGTGGGGAACTGACATAATCGGCCCCATCGAACCAGTATCGTCCAGAGGACATCGATTCATTTCGGCGACAACTGATTATTTCTCCAAATGGGCAGAAGCAGTACCACTGAGGGAAGTGAAGAAGGAGATTATCCTCCACTTCTTCAAGACACACGTCATTTATCGGTCCGGCACTCCGCGATGGATTATCTCCGATAACGGGCCAGCCTATAGAAGCCACAAGATCAGCCATTTCGCACAACAGCATAATATAGAATGGTGATATTCTTCGGTCTATAATCCCCGAGCTAACAGTCTAGCTGAGGCTTTCAACAAGACCTTGACGAAGATCGTGAAAAAGACGGTGTCTCGAAATAAGAAGGACTGGCACGAGAGACTGCATGAAGCTCTCTGGGCGTATCGAACTACATTCAAAACAGCTACGAACACAACGCCATATGAATTGGTGTTCGGTACAGAAGCGATACTCCCCCTCGAGATAGAGTTGCCCTCTCTACGAGTGGCGGTTCATTACGAGCTAACAGATGAAGAGAATGCTCACTTTCAGCTTGAGGAGCTTGATACCCTTGATGAAAACCGGCTCGTGGCGCAACAGAGTCTGGAGGCTTATAAAGCAAAGATGACACGCTCATATGAAAGGTTGACTAGGCCGAGAACATTCCGTCAAGGCGAACTCATGCTAGTGGTTAAAAGACCTATGATCCCCAATCGCGCCAAGTGGGGGAAATTCAAGCCGAACTATGAAGGCCCGTATATCATAGACAAAGTCTACCAAGGTGGAGCCTATCAACTCATGGACATGCATGGTGAAAGACCTTTCAGGCCAATAAACGGTCGCTTCCTAAAAAAATACTACGCCTGACGAGTCACGGTCTAGGTCAATGATAGATGACGACGCCTGTGTCCGCTCGCTATCTTCCTAAGCCCACTGTAGGCAGCAGCCGGCTTCCTTTTCTCGGACCGAAATGTCCTTAAACTAACAACGGACCGAAATGTCCTAAAACTAACAACGGACCAAAACGTCCTTAAACTAACGATGGACCACTATGTCCTAAAACTGGTTGTTGACCGAGACGTCGATAAACTACTGTGGACTGCAGCATCCCAAGGCTGACAAAAAAAAAGAAGAATAAAAAAAAGAGAAAAAGAAAACGGTATGTCCATAAGCAAAATGGGCACGGATGAAAACCCGAAAGGGCTCCGTGAGTAAAAACAGCAGGGCTACCGGCGAGTTTTTTTGAAAACCCGAAAGGGCGCGATCTCGTTAAAAGATACTTGCAAGGTCCTCTCGACCTTGTGAGGAGAAACCACCTGCGTGAGATCCTTATGACTCACAAGGGAGCAACACACTTAGGGACCCCCACGATTCCTAAGGAGAAATTACACTTGCGAGATCCTCACGACTCGTAAGGAGAACCTTCTTATGAGACCCTCACGGCTCATAAGATTCAAAAGTCTAAAGCAACATGGATCTTAACCTATTCTTAAGCGGCCGCCACAACCTCCAATGCTTCCCTACAAGCGGCTCAATGCTGACCCGTGTATACAATCCACGGGCGCGAATAAACATTTCCCTAACAAAGTCCCATCCGTGACTAGGGATATGTTTGTACAATGAACAACCCTTGTAAGTCCACTCGACTTATAAGGAGAAAGCACTCTTGTAACATCCTTACGACTTATAAGAGACTATACACTTAGGAATCCTCACGATCCCTATGGAGAAAGCGCACCTACGAGATCCTCACGACTCGTAGGGAGAAATACCTTTATGAGACCCTTACAGCTCATGAAGTTAAAAGCCTTAGTCGACAGGATCCTAACCCTATCTACTAAGCCACCGTTGTTCGATATCGACGGAGGCAAATGATGATTCGCTCCTGGCAATATCCCAGTTGAAGCGGTACTGATGCCGAAATCGGTGTCTAATTCCGAGCTTGCAGCGAAAAGCCAACGAGCCACACATGCATACAAAATAGCTGAAATGATGGGGCAACTTGCAAACAAAATCAGCAAGTAAAAATATATGAATGCAAAATAGCCGAAATGATTGGGCAGCTCGCAATAAAAAGCAGCAAGTAAAAATAAAACAAATAGCCGAAATGATTGGGCACCGCGAAAAATAGCCGAAATGATTGGGCAATCACGACTTTCGCTATATAAAAGCTGAAATGATAGAGCTTCGTGGAAAGAAATATATATATATAATGAAACCTTTTACCCTACAGGTAATATCACATCAATCCCTGTATACAATCCAGGGGCGCAAACAAAGAAGGAATCACACCTTCCCTCCCCAGGCTCCATCAGAAGAAGAAGCCAAATCTCAATGGTTCACAGACAGCCAGGAGATCATCTCAATATCCGTCTTATTTAAACAGACACGACATCAACAAATCGGAGCTACGACAAAATCCTCAGTTCCATGACTCGACGATGCACAAACAACTGAGAGTCAACCTTTCCTGGTCACATGGAACACGGCCTATATCAATCCTGACCCTGTGGGAAACGTCCAGAGTGGAGCCTGGTCCTCGCAAAACACGGCTATGATCCCGTGGGAAGCATCCAGAGCAAATTCCTGGTCACGTGGAACGCGACCTATGTCAATCCTGACCCTGTGGGAAACGTCCAGAGCGGAGCCTGGTCCTCGCAGAACACGGCTATGACCCTGTAGGAATCATCCAGAGCAAATTCCTGGTCACGTGGAACACGGCCGATGTTAATCCTGACCCCGTGGGAAACGTCCAGAGCGGAGCCTGGTCCTCGCAGAAAACGGCTATGACCCCATGGGAAGCATCCAGAGCAAATTTCTGGTCACGTGGAACACGGCCTATGTCAATCCTGACCCCGTGGGAAACGTCCAAAGCGGATCCTGCTCCTCGCAGAACACGGCTATGACCCCGTGGGAAGCATCCAGAGCAAATTCCTGGTCACGTGGAACGCGGCTTATGTCAATCCTGACCCCGTGGGAAACGTCCAGAGCGTAGCCTGGTCCTCGCAGAACACGGCTATGACCCCATGGGAAGCATCCAGAGCAAATTCCTGGTCACGTGGAACGCGGCTTATGTCAATCCTGACCCTGTGGGAAACGTCCAGAGCGGAGCCTGGTCCTCGCAGAACACGGCTATGACCCCATGGGAAGCATCCAGAGCAAATTCCTGGTCACATGGAACGCGGCTTATGTCAATCCTGACCCCGTGGGAAACGTCCAGAGCGGAGACTGGTCCTCGCAGAACACGGCTATGACCCCGTGGGAAGCATCCAGAGCAAATTCCTGGTCACGTGGAATGTGGCTTATGTCAATCCTGACCCCGTGTGAAACGTCCAGAGCGGAGCCTGGTCCTCGCAGAACACGGCTATGTCAATCAGACCCCGTGGGAAGCATCCAGAGCAAATTCCTGGTCACGTGGAACGCGGCTTATGTCAATCCTGACCCCGTGGGAAACATCCAGAGCGGAGCCTGGTCCTCACAGAACACGGCTATGACCCCGTGGGAAGCATCCAGAGCAAATTCCTGGTCATATGGAACGCGGCTTATATCAATCCTGACCCCGTGGAAAACATCCAGAGCAGAGCCTGGTCCTCACAAAACACGGCTATGACCCCGTGGGAAGCATCCAGAGCAAATTTCTGGTCATGTGGAACGCGGCTTATGTCAATCCTGACCCCGTGGGAAACGTCCAGAGCGGATCCTGGTCCTCGCAGAACACGGCTATGACCCCGTGGGAAGCATCCAGAGCAAATTCCTGGCCACGTGGAACGCGGCTTATGTCAATCTTGACCCTATGGGAAACGTCCAGAGCGGAGCCTGGTCCTCGCAGAACACGGCTATGACCCCGTGGGAAGCATCCAGAGCAAATTCCTGGTCACGTGGAACGCGGCTTATGTCAATCCTGACCCCGTGGGAAATATCCAGAGCGGAGTCTGGTCCTCGCAGAACACGGCTATCTCAATCAGACCCCGTGGGAAGCATCCAGAGCAAATTCCTGGTCACGTGAAACGCGGCTTATGTCAATCTTGACCCCGTGGGAAACGTCCAGAGCAGAGCCTGGTCCTCGCAGAACACGGCTATGACCCCGTGGGAAGCATTCAGAGCAAATTCCTGGTCATGTGGAACGCGGCTTATGTCAATTCTGACCCCATGGGAAACGTCCAGAGCGGAGCCTGGTCCTCACAGAACACGACTATGACCCCGTGGGAAGCATCCAGAGCAAATTCCTGGTCACTTGGAACTCGGCTTATGTCAAACCTGACCCCGTGGGAAACGTCCAGAGCGGAGCCTGGTCCTCGCAGAACACGGCTATGTCAATCAGACCCCGTGGGAAGCATCCAGAGCAAATTCCTGGTTTCGTGGAACACGACTTATGTCAATCCTGACCCCGTGGGAAGCATCCAGAGCAAATTCCTGGTCACATGGAACGCGGCTTATGTCAATCATGACCACATGGGAAACGTCCAGAGCGGAGCCTGGTCCTCGCAGAATACAGCTATGTCAATCAGACCCCGTGGGAAGCATCCAGAGCAAATTCCTGGTTTCGTGGAACGCGGCTTATGTCAATCCTGACCCCGTGGGAAGCATCCAGAGAAAATTCCTAGTCACGTAGAACGCGGCTTATGTCAATCCTAACTCCGTGGGAAACGTCCAGAGCGGAGCCTGGTCCTCGCAGAACACGGCTATATCTATCAGACCCCGTGGGAAGCATCCAGAGCAAATTCTTGGTTATGTGGAACGCGGCTTATGTCAATCCTGACCCCGTGGGAAATGTCCAGATGTAACAACTCCAATTTTGTATACCAAAAAATTTGCTTTAAATATAGTATACACTTGGAGTATTGATGTTGCTGGAAACAATTTAAGTATCTAATTCCTTACAATAATTACAAGAAGGAGCCTGTAGCTCATTGGTAATTCCTTGCACTGCTGAACCAAGCCACCAGAGTTCGAATCCCATGCCCCACATAATTTTTATATCTTTTTGTTTTAATATTTTTTAGAAGTCAAACGGTCAAACAGCCATAACTCACAATTTATTGCAAATCATAAAAAATAAACCATACCAAAATTCCCCCCAAACCAGACCCGACCCACCGGCGCCCGACTCGACCCTGACTCGGCCGAGTCGTCAACACGAAAAATCTTCGTGTTGACCTGGTCTTCATCCCTGCATACTCTAAATTTATTTTACTGTTACCCAATTCTCAATAAATCCCTTTTAAGACCAAATTTAATGAAATTTTAATAATTTTAATATTTATTTTTAATATTTTTAACCCTAACCCTAACCCTAGCCTAGCCTTATATAAAGACCCCTATACTCTACCTTTTCCCTTCACAACTCTAAGTCCACTCTCCCAAATTCTCGAGAACTCGGTACAAAGAGCGAGAAGCGAAGCGCTTCCAAAATCGACGATGAATTCCGGCGACCGGATCAGGACCTTCGCGACGTTTTCAACGAATCGACAACCATCACGACCTCTAGCTTTCTTAGCTTGTCCAAATCGTAAGTCCCACCTTCTTCTACCTCTCTTTTCTTTAAGATAAAAATACGACTTTTGGAACCCGACAGAAATCGGACAAACCGATTTCCGATTCGTTTTTCTCTAAATTTCCACTTGTCACCTAATACATATTATCTACCCATATGCTTGTTGACTATTAATCTCCCATAAATCAATTTAAACAAACTTTTTCACATGAAATGATAGCTTCTTTGTAAAACCGTACTCTTTTCATAAAAATACCATGAAGTTCATTTTTCTTAGCTTAATTATTTCCCTCACTTCTAAATAAGTTTATCTTGATCACTAAACTTGTAGAACCCATTTTGAATGAAATTTCACACATAAAATGATAACGTTTTCGAATACCGTATTCTTGCGCTATAATACCTTTAAGTTTAACATAGCATGTTTTACCTTTAAACTTCACCAAAACTTACTATAAGTCACGGGGTAATGACCTACCCCTACACACACTCAATATAACCCTAATTGATAAATATTAAAAATACAGGATACGAAATTACAGGATTTTTCACTAAAATACCATAATCTTTATAACCCTTATTGAAAGCTTTAAGTTGTAAACATTTCTAACTAAAATCTTTTAATAAAATGAAAGCACGATTGGTCATGGACATCGATCGTTTATCTAAACTGACTTTGTGGTGTCTAGGCTAGGCAAGTGAGCTTGGGTAACTTTAAAAGGCCCGTCTCACGATTCGTGAGCGGATCCCTCCCTCCTCACTTGTACTTACCTGGCCACAATTGGCGGTGAAGAGGCGATTTGAGGCTTCTAATGACTCATCGTTTAGACCTTAGAAGTAGACTAGTTGGCTTAGGAAACCCTAACAACTAAAATACGAAAAACTATACTTTTTGCAATTAAATACCCCATATTTATAAAAACCGTTTTCCCAAATGAAAAGTATTTGTTAAACCTACGCAAAGCGCCGCTACAACCCACTTTTGGGGAACCTGTTAGGGATAGTACGGTTCATCGTGCACCCGCAGGCTAGTAGTGCGAGATTCAGACCTCCGCAAGGAACATTCGGTCTCGAAAGGTTTAAAATACGATATTTAAGGAAAAGGAGATTTTTGAAAATAAAATATTCATTTAAAAATTATACATGTGTTAAAATATATATAATTATCATTTAAACACCTATTTTGTTATAATATAAAGTTTCCACTTTTTTCCTAAAATTCAAAGATTAAAAGTTATATTAAAATACCATGAATTTCAAATAAAACAATTAATACTTTTATTAGGATATATTCACTAGAATAACACAAATAAAATTCGCATTCATTATAACAATAAAGACGATTATTAAATACTTGAGGTGTATTTTGAAAACTATACAAAAGTACATTTTACATAAACCCCCCTCAAGTTTCACAAATTACAATAAGGCCCCTAACTAATATTGAACTTCAAATTTATCTTTCTAGTCTGACTCGGGTTAGAGTCTGACTAATTTCTGACTTGAATATGATTCAAGTCAACCTATATTCTTATATATACCAACACAACTTGAATATATGAATTCCTGAATTCAGTTAACAATATATTCCTTTTGACTGAATCAAACCATGGATATTCATCCATTATCCTGATATTCCATTTACCTGATTATACAGTTACAACATGTTTACTGATATCATGGTTTTGGTCAGTCACTCAATTTACATATTCCAATACTACAATACTGTTAAAACACTACGGGGTTTAAGGGATAGATTGGTACGGAAGGTGTTAAAGGTGGCACGAGGTGGTCAGATTAAGACACCTAACCTGAATCCTGTTGCTGTTGTACCGTGGCATAACGGTTCCTTGTACTTTCCTTTTACCCTGATCTCTAGCATATAGAGATCCCCCTCGTATACACTGGTATCCTTCTGTACTAAGCTACAAACAACAGCGTTAAGCAATGTTCCATAATATTCAACAATATAATACTTTAGAAAATACTGTTACTCTGTCATTCTCATTCTTCTTACTCTTTGGGACTTACCGAACGACCTGTTCGCTGACGACATTCTATTTCTTTCTTCTTGAATGTCGTCAGGTGCGTTGGACCAAGCTGAGATCGAGCCCACCGGTGAAGATTTGGAGCAGTTCCAAGAAGACCCAGAGCTCTAGATAATTGTACTTTGTTCTTTCCAATATTTTTCATTTCTGTTATGCCACTGTTTAGGCATTGTTTTTTTTCATTCCAGTTGTATTTTTATTTCATGCATTGTACAAAGAATGTTATTAATAAAAGTTGCTGTTATTTCAATATCATTTGTCTCTTGTGATTATTTTATATTGCTTAGCTACGCTTAGCGTATGTACTTCTGAGTACATACGTAGCGGACCTCGTCGCGTCCACTTCGCCGTACACTGGGAAGCGGGGCGTGACACCAGAGCGGAGCCTGGTCCTCGCAGAACACGGCTATGTCAATCAGACCCCGTGGGAAGCATCCAGAGCAAATTCCTGGTTTCGTGGAACGCGGTTTATGTCAATCCTGACCCCGTGGGAAACGTCCAGAGCGGAGCCTGCTCCTCGCAGAACACAATTATGACCCCGTAGGAAGCATCCAGAGCAAATTCCTGGTCATGTGGAATACGGCCTATGTCAATCCTGACCCCGTGGGAAACGTCCAGAGCAGAGTCTGGTCCTCGCAGAACACGGTTATGACCCCGTGGGAAGCATCCAGGGCAAATTCCTGGTCACGTGGAACACGGCCTATGTCAATCCTGACCCCGTGGGAAACGTCCAGAGCGGATCCTGGTCCTCGCAGAATACGGCTGTGTCAATCCTGACCCCGTGTGAAGCATCCAGAGCAAATTCTGGTCCCGTGGAACACGGCTAGAGTCAATCTCAACCTCGTGGGAAACGCCCAGAGCAACCCCTGACTCCGTGAAATGCGGATAATGTCAACCCCATCAATCACTTACGGGTCCTCTCGGCCCGTAAGGAAGAAAACTCTCTTGTAAGATCCTTACGACTTATAAGAGAAAACGCACTTAGGAATCATCACGATCCTAAGGAGAAATTACACCTACGGGATCCTCTCGACCTGTAGAGAGAAAATTCTTTATGAGACCCTCACGGCTCATAAAGTTGAAAAGCCTTAGGAGGCAGATCTTAACCTGGCTCCTAAGCCATCGCTGTCCTACAAGAAAATCAAAATAGATTGTCCACAAAATACACTTACTAAAAGGGACACATCATCATGAAGCAAAATATGTCTTTTATTTATGCATCAAAATGAATACAAAGTACAATTTATGAAAGAATCAAAAAATACTCTTATTCAGGAGTGTACAAAAGAAGAATAAAAAAATATACAATTCTTCAAGCTGGCGGATGATTCAAAAGGTTCATCAGTTCATCCTTCCTTTCTTGGGTCTCAGCTTCAAAATTGACTATGGCTGCGAGACGGGCCTCTGCTTCCGATTGTTGGGCCTGATGCGAGGCAAGCCGGCCTTCAAGCTCCTGCTCAATAGCTTTATGAGCGTCAACCATCGTGCGGATAAAGGTAACAGCTTTATCAACAGTGTCACGACCCGAAAGTACGGAACATGACTGGCACTTAGATTACGAAACGTCTAGAGGCGCAACGTAACCTAAGTAAGCCGAAACCCAGAAATCTAAACCATGAAAAAGAAGAAGAAGCAGTAAAAGAAAACATGAAGGAACAAGTTTAAAACATCAGCAAATTTTCTCAAAATTTCGGCAGAGTCTCCTCTATAAAAACTGGCCCCCAAACGGGTACAACAAGTATAATATATATAAACAATAAAAAGCATCCCCAACGGGAGCTAGCATCAACGCCAACAGGCAGAAACAACCACAACAAGCACAATAATATACAACGCCAAAGGGCGAGGCTCAAAACTCAAAGAAAACAAAACCACCATATCAGAATAATACATGCGCGACTCTAAGGTCGAAATAAAAAAAATACTGGTCCAATAAACTTATCAAGTAATACAAGTATGGTTGATGGAGTTTTCTAGATACAAATGAAATAATAAAATACAACAGCGGTTTGGATACAAATGAACCAACCTACCGTGCAAATCACCCGAAATGAAAATGATGTGCCAGCGACTGCCAAGGGAAACCTGTACATCGAACCTGTAATAAAATTTGGCACAACGGGGGTGAGTTGCCAACTCGTGAGTAGAAGACATCTACGAAAAGAAATCGAATGCATGACGCTATCCTAAGTCATAATAATACACTATTATATCCCAATCATCTAGTAATAGCAGGGTAAAACTACGTATAAATGCAGATACTCCGTGCTCGTGTCAGTGCCTCATATAATACTATGTCATATGAATGGATATGCATGCATCATGAATATAAAATAATCAATCCTGAAATCCAGAAATATCTGTATAAGAAATCTTTAGCTGTTATCATAGTAAAATGTGTATAGGAATCTGAAATCTCAACAATGAAATCCATGGAAATCCGTGTCAAGCATCGACACAAACATGTAAATCTCAAGTCTCATAGTCTCAATACCTCGGGCTCCGTCAGTCCGGATCGGCCCATATCATCAAATCTCACGACAACGGTCGGTATCCTCCGGATATGCGCCGCGCCAGACATCACCGGTAGGTAGCCTTCCCCTGCCAGGCTCATCGTCTACAACTCGATCTTCTTGCCCCAGGGTACCATACCGGGCCCACCATATACCCGAGACGGTTCATCCACTCCTCGAATCGGGTCTCGAAATCCATCAGAAAACATGAAATCTCATGGTGGACGACACATACATCACGAGAAAACCGCATCTTATGTTTTTTTTTAAAAAGAGAGGAGGAGGAGAGAGAGAAGTTTTTATATACTCTTGCGGTTTTCCCCAAAATCCAGAAATCTCATAGAAATCCAAATCTCAAAATCATGAGTAAGTAAATGATAAGTGTCGGCATATGCCCCATAAAACTGCATGATAACATGAGAATATGAATGCATGAATATCTAAGTAATAAATGCCATGGCTATACTAGCATCTGAGAGTAATCACAATATTATATATCGATCTAGTTGCTAGCTGATTCTATCAATAAAAGATAATAAGATCTAAAGTGTACGTGATATAGCAATTACCGATGATGATGTGTGTGAGCCGGCAAATAAGTGTGCGTGGAATATGCGCATCATCGGTAATGGTGCCGGTGTCCTAACAGGCAAAGTTTTATGCTGATTATAGAAACATATATATGAACATGCATATTATGATTACGGTATGAAAGTAAAGACGGATGTGTGTTATCCACTCATTTGATATACAATTATCACTACCACTATATGACTCGAACCTAACCTAGTGTCCATCTAACCTCCTAAGGAACAAAACCTAAGAAACTAGTCATTAAGAAACAAGAGTCTACCTAAGTCTGAATCAATATTTCTAATAGTCGGCGATCCAGCATCAATAGCGTCACGTACGTAGTACGGCTTCCTCGAATCAAGAGTGCGGATCAATCATCATATCTATACCTCGTATGGTAAAATCCATCGTACGGCATCCCAATATCGGGGTACGGGTCAAGTATCTCCTAGGTGTCTCATCATTAGTATAATGTCATCATCAACACATCTCATGATCAAGGTGCTAAACTGTGATCGCATACATCAATCATATATCATTGCCATCATAATAAGCATCTTTAGTTTATCCTCAGAAATATCATGTCATATGTATCATATTGTGATTAAGTCATACTGATATCATATCGTCCTCAAGTCACACCTCTAAGATATCGACATCAGGTCACACCTATATGATGTCGTAATCAAGTCATACATATCCCATATCGTGATCAATCACAAGTTACAGTCCGGGTACTATTTTAGAGTCCCATGTACCTCAATATCATCACTACCCCTTATAATTTAAGTATACATGTTCATTATCTCATTCTCTAATGATCCGCTAACACTTAATACGACTGTATAGCCAAGAATCACGGCATCAAGCCCAGTTACACTGTTTCATCATACCTCGGATATCATATCACATCAAGGTATCCCATATACGTGTTGTGTATATATATATATATATATATATATATATATATATATATCTATACCTCGTCCTATATATATATATATACACATGCACGTATACACCATGTCGTGTTTCAGTGTGTGCGTGTGTGTGTTTCTACCTGAAACCTACGAACCTCTCCCAAGGTATTCATCTTCTGATATGTCTTCCTAAATCAGTCTAGTCCAGCCTAGGGTCATTACTAGGGCCCTACTCATTAAGAATCTAGGGTCACATCTGGTTTCCTAATGTCAATAAGTACTATTCCTATTCTACGTTGCGGGGGTGCTAAACGCCATCCACCCGACTTCCCCCCGTAGATATGCATCTACTCACCTGGTCCATGTCTGCCGAAGACGGTGTCGCCATCCTCCTCTTCATCGCCCGCAGTCCACGTGAAGGGTACCTAAACGCAAACATATAAATAGTATCGTAAACTGGATCACATACGAAAGTCAAACGATATAAGGAACAAGCATAGGTTAAAACCTATGTCCCGTCCACGCAAAAGAACCAAATATCGTTCGATATCGGCGTACAAACTCCGATGGATCGAGATAAATATCAACAAATAACTCGTAGTTTTAAAACACATTACTTATATTATAAAACATGATTAAATCCATCGAAACCTTAAAATCCATCAAACCGTCCAATTTCGTAAAACCCGAAAATGCCAATTTACCGTTTTTCATCAAAACTTGACATTTAAATGAAACCAATGGTCATAAAACTCATTAAATAGCATAACTAGACTATACAAACCATTACTATATTTTTATTACACAAATTTGTATTAATTTGAAATTTCTAGTTTGCAACCTTTAACAATTTTCAACATTTTTCAAGCAAAATACCACAATTCCACCACAAAACGTGATCTTGCATGAATTAATGTATTAAACCACAATTCATGATGATAATGATTTAATGAAACCATAAATTATATTTTTAATCTCATTTATTTAGGAATTTCTAAAATTTAGTTTACAAAATAGCAATTTTTATCACAATTTATCAATTATCAATAGAAACTAGCAATCAATTTACGTTTCCATTCCACCAACAAGTTAATACCCTTATTAAGACCACAATCTAGTGTTACAAATATTAATTGAAATTTTATTTCACCAAAAATTATGTTTTATAGAAAGCTAGTTAGCAAAATTCCTAATTTAAACAATTTTAAATGAAAAATTTATAATTCAACAAGCATGCAAGATTTTCCAATTCTAAAAGTGTTAAACTAACTATTATAACCCTAATTAATTAATAAAAATCATAACTTGAATTTACAAAGCCTAACTTGAATTTTAAAAATTGAACATAGAATTAATTTATTAAATCTAAACATGCTTAAAAGAAACATCTAATAACAAATAAACAAAAGAAGGAAATTTATACCTCCAAAATATGAAATCCAAACAAGAAAATGAGCCTCCAAAATGCATGCTTTCCATCTCCAAATTTCATATAAAAATGAGCAAGGAATAAAGGGTAGGAAATAAATAGGATTTTGTGGATTTTTAATTGAATTTTTTAATGGATTTTTGATGAATTTTGGAGCAAAATAAAATGAGGAAAATGGGGGCTACCATGGGGGGTGAGGCCGGCCATTTTTTTGGAGGTGAGGGAGAGAAAGAAGAGGGTGAGAAAATGTGTAGAAGTCTCCACCAAAATATCACTTCATTATATCTTTTCAAGCATTTATTTATTTTTCTTTTATTTCTTTACTATAGCAACTCAAGAAAACTCTAGAAAATAGGAAAAATTTGCAAATAAATTTTGCATGATACACACTAAATTCTAACATGCCATGGTTCATTTTTGAAAATTAAAACCATTCAAATTTGTAATTTACACTAATTTAGTGTAAAAATAAAGCTTATGTTAATATTTAAAATAATTAATTTAGGAAAAATATTTAATTAAACTAAAAATTTATAAGTGGCTAAATAAACACCATTTACTAGTAATTACATAATTAAAATAGGTATTTTTGAAATTATAATGAAAAACAATCACGGTTTAGTTTTATGAAAAATACATTTATTTTACCGAAAATCACAAAATTCACTTAAACAATTTTATTCATTTAATTATTCATTTAATTATTTTTAAAACGTTACAATCTTCCCCCCTTTAAGAAATTCGGTCCCCGAATTTAAATTAAAAATCCCCTTCCAAATACTAAAACACTTAGCAAACACTCAAATCGTCGGGGCTCCGAAATCATCAATACATAACTAAAATCAACTCCGTCAAGCATAACGCAATCATCGGAGTTATGGTGAGAATAAAATATCAAAACCCAATATGAAGTCCATCATAATATACATCAATTTATAACTTATATATAGTTCACATCCTAGTAAAATCGCCTAAACATCATAATAAAGAAGCATACAAAAACCCCTCTTGAAAATCGCCGTGCAATGCACGTGTCACTGCATAAGTAACGGACGTTTATTTTTTAAAAAAATAGCTATATATATATATATATATATATCTTTTATTTAACATACACGTCTCGCCTGGTTACTAAATCAAATAATAATGATTATGAAACATACTGCTCAAACTGAAATCAATCCCAATCACATCAGTAAAATATCATGTGCGTCCGGTGCGCACTGAAATCAAAACCAAATACAGATACCATGAATACACACAAAAACAAAATAAGTGCAACAGGTGTGCACCAAAACATCTGTCAAGTGCAACGGGCGTGCACGACTCACTATCAGGTGCATCTAATCTGCACAAAACCCCGATTTAGTGCATCTGGTGTGCACAAAATCGCATCAAGTGCGCTAAGTGTGCGCAAGAATCTCAATCAGGTGTACATGGTGCACGAAAACATATGCCGAATATCAGAATCGAAATCACAGTACGAAAATGGATAAAAACTAGGTCGAAGCATATATCAAAATCATGCGTAACCCATATGCACGAAATCAAATCAAAAATCTCAAAATATATAAAACCAAATCAAGTGTACTGGGTGTATACTAAGCAGCATCAATACAACTGATATATGAAACACAGATAGAATGTAATGAAGGTACACATAAGAAATACCAATCGTAGAACAAAATCCTCAAAATACCAAAATCCAATAACAGAAATATGAAATTCAAATCACCAAGTGACATCGTAATCACTATCTTCAATGTGCGCCTCTTTCCTCTGATGTCTGCTGCTTCAAACTTGTCTCTTCATAAGTATGCTGACTGCGCTACCAACGGCAATACTCACATCTAGAGTCTCCCACGTAGTCGATCCCTTCACCTGATATCCGGACTACATTAAACTTTTCGATCGATCCATCAAAATCCCATAATTCCCCGAGAGCTCAACACTCAAGTACAGCTTAAAAATATCCGGTACATACCCCAGCATCGATGATCCAGCCGTAGAAGGGCAAACCCAAGCCTCACTAATGGCACCGCGTAACTGCCGTAAACCCTAAGGTTCAAGGGCGTTCTCGTGGTCATTATATCGAGTTAGGGTTTCATTCATCTATAGGGTCCATCGAAATACCTGCATGTTCTTCCGAATACTTTAAACTTGGGAAAATGGTTTTCTGATAATCGTTCGAACCCTTTAACTTCATCCGGACGGCATGTGAATACCCTTCGTCCGCACGCTAAGCAATGCTTCAATCCTCAAGAATAACCAATACTCTAATGGTTATCGCATTCGAGCCGCAACTCCCTCTGCCAGTGTGCCCGTGGTAACAGAAACCACCCTCCAACATTGACGAAGATAGATCAAAAGAACGAATAGAATACGGTGCAAACAATTGTACATCCTAAGACTCCTTAAGCAGAGTAGCGTATCGTAAGTATGCCGCGGACCATACCCACGGTACGTTACTCTACCTAAATCGCCTACTCCATCAACCAAGGGTCACCTAGACTTATACAAAGTTAAACCTAGCGCTCTGATACCAACTTTGTCACGACCCGAAAGTACAGAACGTGACCGGCACTTAGATTACAAAACGTCTAGAGGCGCAACGTAACCTAAGTAAGCCGAAACCCAGAAATCTAAACCATGAAAAAAAGAAGAAGCAGTAAAAGAAAACATGAAGGAACAAGTTTAAAACATCAGCAAATTTTCTCAAAATTTCGGCAGAGTCTCCTCTATAAAAACTGGCCCCCAAACGGGTACAACAAGTATAATATACATAAACAATAAAAAGCATCCCCAACGGGAGCTAGCATCAACGCCAACAGGCAGAAACAACCACAACAAGCACAATAATATACAACGCCAAAGGGCGAGGCGCAAAACTCAAAGAAAACAAAACCACCATATCAGAATAATACATGCGCGACTCTAAGGTCGAAATAAAAAAAATACTGGTCCAATAAACTTATCAAGTAATACAAGTATGGTTGATGGAGTTTTCTAGATACAAATGAAATAATAAAATACAACAGCGGTTCGGATACAAATGAACAAACCTACCGTGCAAATCATCCGAAATGAAAATGATGTGCCAGCGACTGCCAAGGGAAACCTGTACATCGAACATGTAATAAAATTTGGCACAACGGGGGTGAGTTGCCAACTCGTGAGTAGAAGACATCTACGAAAACAAATCGAATGCATGACGCTATCCTAGGTCATAATAATACACTATTATATCCCAATCATCTAGTAATAGCAGGGTAAAACTACGTATAAATGCAGATACTCCGTGCTCGTGTCAGTGCCTCATATAATACTATGTCATATGAATGGATATGCATGCATCATGAATATAAAATAATCAATCCTGAAATCCAGAAATATCTGTATAAGAAATCTTTAGCTGTTATCATAGTAAAATGTGTATAGGAATCTGAAATCTCAACAATGAAATCCATGGAAATCCGTGTCAAGCATCGACACAAACATATAAATCTCAAGTCTCATAGTCTCAATACCTCGGGCTCCGTCAGTCCGGATCGGCCCATATCATCAAATCTCACGACAACGGTCGGTATCCTACGGATATCCGCCGCGCCAGACATCACCGGTAGGTAGCCTTCCCCTGCCAGGCTCATCGTCTACAACTCGATCTTCTTGTCCCGGGGTACCATACCGGGCCCACCATGTACCCGAGACGGTTCATCCACTCCTCGAATCGGGTCTCGAAATCCATCAGAAAACATGAAATCTCATGGTGGACGACACATACATCACGAGAAAACCGCATCTTATGTTTTTTTTTAAAAAGAGAGGAGAAGGAGAGAGAGAAGTTTTTATATACTCTTGCGGTTTTCCCCAAAATCCAGAAATCTCATAGAAATCCAAATCTCAAAATCATGAGTAAGTAAATGATAAGTGTCGGCATATGCCCCATAAAACTGCATGATAACATGAGAATATGAATGCATGAATGTCTAAGTAATAAATGCCATGTCTATACTAGCATCTGAGAGTAATCACAATATTATATATCGATCTAGTTGCTAGCTGATTCTATCAATAAAAGATAATAAGATCTAAAGTGTACGTGACATAGCAATTACCGATGATGATGTGTGTGAGCCGGTAAATAAGTGTGCGTGGAATATGCGCATCATCGGTAATGGTGCTGGTGTCCTAACAGGCAAAGTTTTATGCTGATTATAGAAACATATATATGAACATGCATATTATGATTACGGTATGAAAGTAAAGACGGATGTGTGTTATCCACTCATTTGATATACAATTATCACTACCACTATATGACTCGAACCTAATCTAGTGTCCATCTAACCTCCTAAGGAACTAAACCTACGAAACTAGTCATTAAGAAACAAGAGTCTACCTAGGTCTGAATCAATATTTCTAATAGTCGGCGATCCAGCCTCAATAGCGTCACGTACGTAGTACGGCTTCCTCGAATCAAGAGTGCGGATCAATCATCATATCTATGCCTCGTACGGTAAAATCCATCGTACGGCATCCCAATATCGGGGTACGGGTCAAGTATCTCCTAGGTGTCTCATCATTAGTATAATGTCATCATCAACACATCTCATGATCAAGGTGCTAAACTGTGATCGCATACATCAATCATATATCATTGCCATCATAATAAGCATCTTTAGTTTATCCTCAGAAATATCATGTCATATGTATCATATTGTGATTAAGTCATACTGATATCATATCGTCCTCAAGTCACACCTCTATGATATCGACATCAGGTCACACCTATATGATGTCGTAATCAAGTCATACATATCCCATATCGTGATCAATCACAAGTTACAGTCCGGGTACTATTTTAGAGTCCCATGTACCTCAATATCATCACTACCCCTTATAATTTAAGTATACATGTTCATTATCTCATTCTTTAATGATCCGCTAACACTTAATACGACTGTATAGCTAAGAATCACGGCATCAAGCCCAGTTACACTATTTCATCATATCTCGGATATCATATCACATTAACGTATCCCATATACGTATTGTATATATATACCTATACCTCGTCCTATATATATATACACATGCACGTATACACCATGTCGTGTTTCAGTGTGTGCGTGTGTGTGTTTCTACCTGAAACCTACGAACCTCTCCCAAGGTATTCATCTTCTGATATGTCTTCCTAAATCAGTCTAGTCCAGCCTAGGGTCATTACTAAGGCCCTACTCATTAAGAATCTAGGGTCACATCTGGTTTCCTAATGTCAATAAGTACTATTCCTATTCTACGTTGCGAGGGTGCTAAACGCCATCCACCCGACTTCCCCCCGTAGATATGTATCTACTCACCTGGTCCATGTCTGCCGAAGACGGTGTCGCCATCCTCCTCTTCATCGCCCGCAGTCCACGTGAGGGGTACCTAAACACAAACATATAAATAGTATCGTAAACTGGATCACATACGAAAGTCAAACGATATAAGGAACAAGCATAGGTTAAAACCTATATCCCGTCCACGCAAAAGAACCAAATATCGCTCGATATCGGCGTACAAACTCCGATGGATCGAGATAAATATCAACAAATAACTCGTAGTTTTAAAACACATTACTTATATTATAAAACATGATTAAATCCATCGAAACCTTAAAATCCATCAAACCGTCCAATTTCGTAAAACCCGAAAATGCCAATTTACCGTTTTTCATCAAAACTTGACATTTAAATGAAACCAATGGTCATAAAACTCATTAAATAGCATAACTAGACTATACAAGCCATTACTATATTTTTATTACACAAATTTGTATTAATTTGAAATTTCTAGTTTGCAACCTTTAACAATTTTCAACATTTTTCAAGCAAAATACCACAATTCCACCACAAAACGTGATCTTGCATGAATTAATGTATTAAACCAAAATTCATGATGATAATGATTTAATGAAACCATAAATTATATTTTTAATCTCATTTATTTAGGAATTTCTAAAATCTAGTTTACAAAATAGCAATTTTTATCACAATTTATCAATTATCAATAGAAACTAGCAATCAATTTAAGTTTTCATTCCACCAACAAGTTAATACCCTTATTAATACCACAATCTAGTGTTACAAATATTAATTGAAATTTTATTTCACCAAAAATTATGTTTTATAGAAAGCTAGTTAGCAAAATTCCTAATTTAAACAATTTTAAATGAAAAATTTACAATTCAACAAGCATGCAAGATTTTCCAATTCTAAAAGTGTTAAACTAACTATTATAACCCTAATTAATTAATAAAAATCATAACTTGAATTTACAAAGCCTAACTTGAATTTTAAAAATTGAACATAGAATTAATTCATTAAATCTAAACATGCTTAAAAGAAACATCTAATAACAAATAAACAAAAGAAGGAAATTTATACCTCAAAAATATGAAATCCAAACAAGAAAATGAGCCTCCAAAATGCATGCTTTCCATCTCCAAATTCCATATAAAAATGAGCAAGGAATAAAGGGTAGGAAATAAATAGGATTTTGTGGATTTTTAATTGAATTTTTTAAAGGATTTTTGATGAATTTTGGAGCAAAATAAAATGAGGAAAATGGGGGCTACCATGGGGGGTGAGGCCGGCCATTTTTTTGGAGGTGAGGGATAGAAAGAAGAGGGTGAGAAAATGTGTAGAAGTCTCCACCAAAATTCACTTCATTATGTCTTTTCATGCATTTATTTATTTTTCTTTTATTTCTTTACTATAGCAACTCAAGAAAACTCTAGAAAATAGGAAAAATTTGCAAATGAATTTTGCATGATACACACTAAATTCTAACATGCCATGGTTCATTTTTACAAATTAAAACCGTTCAAATTTGTAATTTACACTAATTTAGTGTAAAAATAAAGCTTATGTTAATATTTAAAATAATTAATTTAGGAAAAATATTTAATTAAACTAAAAATTTATAAGTGGCTAAATAAACACCATTTACTAGTAATTACATAATTAAAATAGGTATTTTTGAAATTATAATGAAAAACAATCACGGTTTAGTTTTATGAAAAATACATTTTACTTTACCGAAAATCACAAAATTCACTTAAACAATTTTATTCATTTAATTATTTATTTAATTATTTTTAAAACGTTACAAATAGCCACCACGTTCTTGATTGCGGCTTGAAGCTCCTGCCAAAGTTCATATGCGAGGGTAGTCTTAGCTGTAAGTTCGGCTTGAAGCTCCCCGAGCGCGGTTGAAGCCAGCTTCCTCTCTGAGAACTTTCGGCGGAGCCTCTTTTCACAGGAAAGCGTATTAGCGGCATATCGCTTAATCAGTCCCTGCAAGCTTGTCTTTGCAACCACCACCTCCGAAGGAAGGCGCGCGCATTCAAGACTATACAAACAAGCCTCCACTCGATGATAGAATTCGACCCAGACTTGCACAAATGCTTCACTGTGATAAGTGGCAAGAAAGGGGAGAGAACCGTTTGCTTCGGCAGCAAATTCTTCGGCCGTGAGTGAGCTATCAACACGAAGATCTTCGATCAGCGCTAACAAAGAGTGAAGACTCAACTTGGCCATACGTTCGGATGCACGCAGCGCATAAGGGCCAGACGGCATGAGAATGCGAGTCTCCAATGGGGTAAAAGTAGGCAGAGCTGTTCAAGATTGATAAATGATCGGCGAAGGTTGCAAACAGAGGACAGATGCAAAAGCGTCGAAACCTTACTTACCCACGTTTATACAAGAAGAGTCTGGAAGATCTCCAGACCCATCAAGGACCTCAACCTCATCTTCAGCTTCCAGAACTACAGAAGACATGAACATTGTTACATGAAGAAGTAACGATATCGAGAAAGGAGCGAACAATACTAACCTTGCCCGGAGGATAGAATGATGCGCTGAGGGGATATCGCCTGTGGAGAAGCCAGTTCCAGCAGACGCTGGAAAGACTTCCTGGAGACAGGCCAGCGATGGACGCCGCCAATCCCCGTAGCTCTGAAAAGACAGGAAAGTTCAGATAATGAAAAGATCGTTAAAATAAAAGAAAGAACAATACCTTTGATGCTCCTCCCACTCTGGGTTGGAGGGATGGCAGCTTCGGCGGCCTCCTCTGTGCCCCCAAGCACATCATCAGGGATGTGGGCCGGTATCATAACTTCCGGTAGAGGAGCAGTGACCATCGCTACAGGCTCCAATGAAAGGACGGTGGCCACGACTACCTTTCCCGCAGTCTCCGGGCCGACCCCAGAGAGATCCATTGAATCCACGGCCGATGAAGATGCCTCTTCTGGAGGAGCAAGCACCTGGGGAGAAGGAATCACCGAGGGAAGCTCCATTGCAGGATCGACAATTGCATCGACCCCCTCTGCACTGATTAGTGTCTCATCGGGGATATTTGCAGAGTCCATAGTCAGGGTGCGACTTGGACTCAGATCCTCTGCCATCAGCGAAGTCCCTACAAAGTTTGCACTAGGATAAGGATATGTATGTGTGTGTGTGTGTGTATAAGCAGTGCAAAATACTATAAAAGACTATATAAGTATACCAATGCGTAAAGGAGCTTCTCGTATGGTTTGTTCAAGCCGACGCTCCTTCCTGAGGAGGTATGCCCGCCGGGGTTTGAGGGTAGACTTGTGGCCACCAGTCCATAACGAAAGTGCATCCTCGGCGTCAGCTGAGATAGCCTGCTTAAGGGCTCTCTCGGCCCTTCTTCCAAAGGACCTATGAATATCCGCCGTATCGATGGAGGATCTTCATAAAAGATGACGGCGGGATAAGGCCTCTTTGGGATCCTTACATTCTGGGATTCATCCTGTGAGCGTCTTATGGCCTCCGCCAGTTGTGCGGCTTCCTCGCCGGATGAACCAGGAAAAAGAAGACTGTCTCCTGGCGGACTAGTAACGGTCTTCTTCCCCGTTTTGGCCCAGAGCTAATGACTGTAGAAGATCGCTTCTTTCCCCTTGCCGTCTGCTTTATGAGCTGCTTCTCAGTTTTGACAGGGAGAGAAGACTTCTTCAGGACCTTCGCCAAGGGGATATTATCATCAGAGCTAGGTTTTACCTGCGGAACCGTTACGGTATCCGTCATCGGTCGTTCAAGCGAAGCCTCTGTTGGCAATGAGACGCGAAGCCTTTCCTCCTCTCCAAAGGTTTTAAGCGAAGCAGCAATACCTTCTTCTGTGGATGCACCTGTTAAGACAGCAGGCGTCAGTCAAAGCATGATAAAAGAATGACCAGCGGAGAGATAAGGGTAAAGTATACCTAACTGCGCAAGGGCGGCCAGTTCTTTTTCGAGGATGGCTGACTATTTGGAAGCTTCGATGGCAGCCTCCAAATCGGTATCATCAAGCGTCCCGAATAAACCCTCATTTGTCCCATATTCGCTCAAGCCTTCGCTAGACGGAGCAGGAGCGTCGAGCCTAATATGGTGTCCAAATAAAGTACTTGTTTCTTTTTCTTCTGAGGATGGGCGCCAGTGGCCGATAACACGAGTTTTCGTTTGGTAGACACCTTTGGACGACGAGTCCCAATTTCTTTTCCTACGTCCGACTCGGGGGACGCGGCAGCCACCTCTTTTTCAGGCACGCTGGATGAGGGCAACCTGCACGTAGGGCTTAGCACGTATGGAGGCTCAACTGCAGTGACCTTTCTCAGGGGAGGATGAACAATGTTCCGTCGCTTCAGAGGAACATTTTGATCACCAGCTGGCACTGCGCCGTTGCGATCAAGCAGCAATCGCTTTTCCTCCCTAATGACGGCACCCATCGAATGTTGGTACTACGCCACGTACACATTTAAGGCTTGAGGAACACAACTCGATTCGCTAATAAAAAAGTTAGACCCTGTGTTCAAGCGCATAAAATGATGTAGTGCGCTCCGAGTACCCTCCTCAGTGGCAGCCGGTTCTACCAAGAAAGCCTCGAGTGGGACACCCTGATTGTAGCTTAACTGCTGGGCGAAGCGATGCGGGTTATACCTCATGAATAAAGTCGAGTCATTCATCTTGAATACGAGAAATCCCGGTCAGATAGAGTACGGATGAAGAATTTCCCGAGCTTTCAAGATGGAGGCCCCATCCTTAAATATGTCCTGCAAGGGCAGCACCGTCTTCCCCAATTCCTGGCCGACGATCAAAATTTTATCAGTAAAAGACATGCCAGCTCCAACCGTGCGTGGGCGAAGAAGCAAGCCTCTTGCTTCCCGTTGCGTTGGAGTCATAATAGAGGCACCGACCAATCGCATGATCCGAGGGAACCTGCACCTGTCATAAAAACTCGGCCTCTTATGGATGCCAAAGAAGCCTAGCACGTGCAACTCGAGCCATGACGTAAAATAATGCATCGGGAAATTTACCGACTGCACCCCTGGCTCAGTGGTATCCGCTGCCAGGCTGAGGCCGTGATACACATAGGCTAACCCAGTGATCCCTACAGCCACTTGTATCCCAGCAACCATCCGATGCGCAGGATAGAAGACGGAAGGCCTCATACGGCGAGGGTGGATGGGAAGCGCAAACCAACTCATCCATAACCCAAGAAACCCTAAAAAGAACATTTCTTCGTCAATCCCAGGAGCCGCCAGCTCTACAAAAGGGATGACCGGGGTATCGGGTAGAAAGAAGCTCTTCCGATCCGCCTCCGCCGCTGGCAGATTGCTAAACCCAAGCCGAAGGGGTCGTCAAGACTGGCGAATTTCTCTACTTCTTCCTTCAATATTTCCGGGCGAAGAAAATTAGCAATAAAAGCCGTAAAATTAACTCCACGACCTTCGGATGCAAGAAAAAGATTCTCATAGATATTTAACACCTTTATCAAACTCGGAAATCGGTGTTGAATAGCATTCTTGGGAGTAAGATCCATTACCACTGATTTGGTGGCGAAAATATACTCATCTGGGGGAAGAAACTCCTCATAATGTTCTCCCCTAATGGGTAAACCCGAGACCTCTGCAAATTCCTCCAACGAAATAGAGACTTCTCGATCTGATAGGAGGAAGGTGTGGGTCGGAATATTCCACTGCTCTAGAAATTCCCTGACCCACCATGTAGGGGGTGTGGAATATTAAAACAAAGAAGCATAAATGGCGGGATACAATCCGAGCTTCATCAACTGTGATTTCTTCACCGATAAAATATACTGAGCCCACTGCAAATACCCGGCTGGGTGACGGGGAGTTAGTCCTACATTGTATGGCTGTCCCCAAGGGCGCGACTCGCCCTGACATATGCGTCGCCCTAGGATGTCCAAAGCCACCGGCGGCTGCACGGGTACTGCGGCAATAGAAGGCCGAAGGAGACCTTCTGAAGTCCAGTTGACCTCCTTCACAGTGTAATTTATCGGAGGTGCAACTGTATAAGCGATCGCAGAAATAGGCTCCGAGGGTATCACACAGGAAAAGCTCCGTCGGCCCATGATAATTTGGTCGTACCATTTACCCCATAGATGAAGACTCTTGTGCTCCGGGTCATGGTCTTTTATCAACGCAAAAACCTCGCGGTCTACGGATGCTTCAGGGAACCCGCCTTTTGAGCGAATGAACGGGAAGGAGGTGTCGGAAGACATAGTACCTGCACGGAAAAGAATGAATTTTCAGCCGCCAATGCTATAAATTAAATTCTATTACAAAGTACTATAAATCCGTACCGCACTACAATGCAGTTGAAAGGGACCAAAGGGGACCCACAAAATCTAGATGACAGTTCATCATTAATAAAACAGCCTCATCATTGGATGAGGCTGTCATTAAATAAGGAAATCCTCAAGAGATTCTCATTAAATAAGAAATCCCTCAGGAAGAGGAGTAAAACTCCCATTGAGAGCAGCGCACTTCACTAGACAGACATCTGTCAAAGTCTAATGATAAAGGAATAAAACTTCTCAAGAAGAGCCTTGCTCTAAGAAGATGATGGAATAATCCATCAAAAATAAAATTTCATTTTTGATCTTCAAGATCCATGAACAAACTCTTAAGAGTTCTTCTATATGATCTGAAAGGAGCAAAGCTCCATTAATGGATTAAGAAATCGTAAGTAAGATCCTTGTAGAGAGCAAAGCTCGGTTAATAAAACCCTAAAAAGGATTTTCTTTAGATCAAAAATCTATGAAGAGCAAAGCTCTGTTAATGGGTGAAACCCTAAAAGATGTTTCAAAAATATTTAATCTTTTAGCTAATCTGACAGAGTTCTATCCTTAAAAATTCTTAAGAGGAAGAGCTGCGCTCTGAAGAAGAAAATAAAATTTCAAGAAGGATTGAAGATGAACAGAAGTCATCTCAAGGGCAAAGGGTCCTATTTATAGGCACTAAGCACCGTTTCAGTTCTTTGGGTGATCCAAGAGTCGAGATGTTTCCACCGCTGCACCCACGTGTGGGCCCCGTGAGCGCAACGGTAGGGGGCATTTGTTTCCGCAATTAGAGTAAAGCTCTATTCAAAATTCAGAATTTGAATTGAAGATGCGCTTTTATAAAAGCACTGCGCTACAACTGGCGCACCCCGTGCAAAGCGCATAGGCGCTAGCGCTAGATGTGTTGCGCTCCAAGTAGCACACCACATGCAAAGCACATGTGCGCTGGCGCTAAGAGCGCTGCGCTCCAAGTAGCGCACCATAGGCAGAGCGCATAAGCGCTAGCGCTGGAACTAAATGTTCCTCACCGTTGGATCAAATATCCAATGGATATGATTAAATCATCAATTAACAAGAATGAGATTCTGTTGAATCTTTCCAAACAGAAAAGATTGTGCCCTGAATTTGGAACACCGTTGGATCAATGATCCAATGGTGATTGAAAATCACTAAAATACAGAACAAATTCTGTAAAGGGGAAAGATTTCTCGATTTTATTAAAACAAAAAGATTATCTTCTACAAACCAGAATCTCTTGGATCAAAGATCCGACGGTGGGGAAATTCCCAAATCAATTAGAGAATGAATCTCTTAAACTGATTCAACAAATCAGCATCCCCTATATAAAGGACCCGAGACTTCAAGTCTTGTACAGAGGAACCCCCCATAAACTTTGAGAAAATCTCAGAAAGAAAAAGAAGCTCTCAACAAAAGAAGACAATTCTTTTCAAGGTAAAAAAAAGAATAGAAAGATGAAATCATCTTAATATAAAAAAGAAGTACTTACTCCACAGATCAAAGCTATTAAAGCTTTATATTTGGCTTCATTGTTCGTCCTTGGCTCTGTTAAGGAGAAGACAAAGTGCATTATCCCTTCTTGTGGAGTTACGAAGATGAGGCCTACCACTGATTTGATTATGGGGGTGCTTTGCTTTCGCTTCGTTATAGAAGATGCTCCGTCGAAGTAGAGTTCCTATTGGGTATCATTCTCTCTTCTCTCCCCGTCGATCGTGTCAAATGCGTGCTCGTCTGGCAATTCACAGTTCAATAGAGAGTCGGCAGGTATCGGATGCTCAGCGAGGAAGTCGGCGATGGCCTGGCCTTTCACTGCCTTGAGAGGTCGGATATCACCGAGAATTCCATTAAGAGCAGGGCCCATTTAGCGAGACGTCCCGTTAATATGGCCTTTGACATCAAATATTTGAAAAGATCAACCTTTGATATAAGATGGACCTCATGTGCCAACGCATAATGTCTGAGCTTCGTTATCGTGAAGATCAATGCCAGGCAATGTTTTTCAATGGGGGGTAATTGTTTTCTGCCCTTAGGAGAACTCGGCTCAAATAGTAGAGGGCTCTCTCCTTTCCTTGATCGTTCTCTTGTTCCCATAATGCGCCTAGAGAACCTTCGAGGGCTGTTGTATACAGGACGAGAGGTTTTCCTTTAACGGGAGCGATGGCCCGGCTCAGGATCTGCCCCCAGTTTCTTTGCGTCAGGAGCTTCTTCACCATCTATTAACGAGTGAGAGATCACATGGTAGCTTGCCACATAATTTTCAGATTCATCCGACGAGTCTTCTCCATTGTCATCATCTCTATCTTTAAGGGCGTGGCTGAGTAATTCTTGGAGTGTGACTGGAGTTCGCGCCTTCTGGTTATATTCTTCCAGCGCGTCGATATGTTTTTACAGGTCCGTGCGCTTGTCATTAAGCTTCACGGGCTTTTTGGTCTTCTTCTTCTTTTTCGAAGACTTTGACGGCTGGGTATGAGTGCTTTGACTATCACTACCAATTTTTGGAGTTGGGCGCGGTTTCAGCATTCCCTCGATGATCTCGGGTTCCAGTGGATTTTTCCACCTGATTGCCGGGCATGCTTGGAGATCCTTCAGCATTCTTTTCGTTTTGGCTGAAAGAACGACCTCCCATGGAGCTTCTTCTACAAAAGAGCATGATGCCTCCGGTGTGAACGTCCTTTTAAGAGCATGCGGCTGCGGAGGGCTTACTTTCCAATTCTCGGACAGTGCGAACTTGCCCTGTTGGTATTGGTCTTCGATCCAACCTTTAAAGACGAAGCAATCTTCAATTGGATGGCCTATCGTTTGGTGATAGGGGCAATAATTAGGATTATTAGCCTCACTGGGTTGCAATGGGCATTTTGGATTCGGAAAATTAATGAGCCTGTTGCACACCGCCAGCTCGAACAATCTCCTCGTTTTGTCCCGGAGAAACGAATAAGGGCGCTTTATTTTCTCATTATAGAATCACCGTCTCTCGTCTAGGCGATCAGTTAATTTTGGACCACTGGGCTGCTGTTGAGCATTGGCGACGAAGGTCGCTTTCCCTTTCCCTTTTTCATTCCGCGGCTCCAGCTTCGAAGAGGAAGGCCTGTGGCCCATCTGGTCCATTTAGGCCAGCTTATCAATCAAGGACTGGAAAGTGGTTGGCTTGAAAAACATCATGAATTGGGAGATGGTCACTTGAGGGTCGAGAGAACCCACAAACATGCCTACCGTAGGCACTTCCCTGATGCGCTGCTCGCACTTCGACCACAAGTTCCGCCACCGTATTGCATAGTGAACCCATGTTTCGCCTGACTTTACCCTGGCGTTAATCAATGCAGTGATCGGGATGTGCTCGCTAGCGCTTGCGAATCTCTGTGTAAACAGTAGCTCCATCTTCGCAAATGTCTTGATAGAGTCATTTGGAAGTTCAGAATACCACTCGAACGTCGTCTCCGACAAGCTGCCAACAAATTGGCAGAGCAGAAGTTTATCATCACCTCTAGTGTTGTCGCACAAGACTCTGAATTGAGCGATGTGTGTAAGTGCACGGCGGCGCCCCGGCCGTCGATCCGACGGCCAAAAGCGGAAGCGGTGAATAACTAAAATTTTTGCGGACTTAGCAAACCGGCACCACCGCGCACTATAACCGGATCGAACCATTAACTAGTCCTAGCTAACTACAAGAAAGGGAATAGAAATATACCGACGATCCAAGTCCTCCGGTCTTCTCGTCATGGTCCCGATCTCCTGCGGAAAAGTCCCGTCTCCTCCTCGTCGCCGGAAGTGCACCACATCGCCAACTTTGTTTACGGGCTCCCACCTCAATGCCGAGGCAACTCGGGCACGAAGCCGGCTACTCGACGTGCCCAAGATTCGCTGTAGAATGAGTGGTGTAGAGATCCATGTCTCATTTTGGGGTTAAGGAGGTGCCATTTGGTGGAGGATAATGAGATGAGCTTTTTTTGGAGATGGTGTAGTGGGAATTTTCCAACATGAAAGAACCAAAAATTCCCACAACAAAGTTTTGGACAGCCCCAAACAAGGGGGAGGCCGGCCATGCTCTAGTGAGGGAGGGAGAGAAAATGAGAGGTCTTCCAAAAAGAATGAGAAGCCACCATGACAATAATGCAAAGAGGGCATCATGAAAGAATATGATGACAATACCAAAACCACACTCAACACCACCATCATCACCTCACAAAGTCCAACCATGATGAGAAAGGAAAAGTCAAGCCATCATGATAGTAATATATGCAAAGACCCCCTCCACAAATGCCTATTTGCAACAATGCAAATAAACCCTCCTCCACCAATCTTCGGCCAATGAACGGAATAAAGGAAATTGGCCGAAACGGAAAGCAAACTGGCAACTCCAGAAAACTGGTCCCGTAATAAATTACGGGAAAACCCCGATACTGTGCATACACACCCGCATCTGTATTTCGACCGAAATACAAATGCAATGAGACAAAATCTACACTGTACTATACCAGGATCCGGCTTATACCAAAACCGGCTAGTAATATCTGTTCGATCCTGATCCGTGCAATACCGCACGTATCTGATCGAACCCTGCCATATAACCATACGGCCTATAGTACAATCTGTCCGATCCTGATCCGTGCAATACCGCACGTATCTGATCGGACCTTGCCATATCTCCATACGGCCTCTACAACCTTTCGCCCGAAAGCTGAGTAACTGAATGTGGGGGACTCTAAAGACTCGTCAACACCTCGGTTGTGGATTTAACCACTAGCACGTCAGAGGTATAAGCCAATACGTGACGGGCTACCAGGTACTGACCAAATGGGACGTCGATGAGGAAGCTCACCCCGACACCCAACTGAGCCTGTCAGTGACAATATCCGTGCAGTCCGGTCCGTTCGTCTATGAGTATCGCATGGCGGGCCTAGGGGGTTGGTAAAAGTCAGACCCCTAAAAGCGGTACAAGTCGTGTCGGAGTGTAGCCCAGAACACCCTGAGATACTACTGGAATACCTACCAGTAAATCTCCTTGCCTTGGCCAAGGACTTTGTGTAATGGCTCTCCTAGACACAGCACGACCTCACCCCCAATACCGGGAGAGACGAACCCCTGAAGATACGCTCACTGCCTCCATGTGGCTCGGGACTGTACCCAACTAAAACCTGTTTGCACGACTCCTTTGAGCCGTGGTAGGGTAGTAATCAAAGTACAGTGGGAACTCACACGAGACAAATGACGATCCCCAGGTCGATGAACTAACCTGCACACATGTCACCAGGGAACTGCCATCTGACGTCTGGTATATGACCAACTAGCATGTTCCCGGCGAGTCCTGTCCGGTGTACTCATAACCCAATGAGCACCTGTATACATCTTAGGTGATCCAACTGACACCAGTGGCTTGTGAGACCGGCCACCGCCCCTCGTCGGGGTCTCGACTGTATACACTAGTCTACTAATGGAGTATCAATGCCCAGTCTCGAAACTCACACGACTAGGGACCTTTTAAGGATAAGCTTATAGACCCCCAGCTCCCACTTATATGATCGCCCTCATACTGCTGGTGGTCAAGCAAGAACCTAGGGGCTCTATCAACGTGTAATAGCGACGTGTCAGGTCACCTAAAACAGTACACGATGATAAAGGTAAACCAGATAGCATACTATCATCTCGAGTAAGACTGTCCTACCGGGATAGGTCCTCCCACAATCATTACAATCACGTACCTGTGACCTAATAATTGACTCTGAGGGCACTATCTCCAACAATCTCCCACTTGCACTCAAGGCTAATTATTGCGATGTCGCATACTCACAGCCCGTGTGATATCGAACATCCAACTCCTCTACTAGTCAGTCTCACAAAGCTCGTTTGCGGAACTATTGCGTTCGAGGAATAGCCTCAGTGAGTGGATCCGCTTAGTTGTTTCTTTCTATGTCTCTCTATATCTCAAGTTCGCGGAGAAAGCCATCTCCCGAAATGAGCAATACCTGTCTCAGAATATATCTGGATGTCTGATGGGACATAGCTCATAAATGAACTCCAAATCCAAACTTCTTAGACTGTATCGTCAACTGAACTTAATCAGTATCCTGCGCCATGCCTCCTTCAGTATTGCCTTGGACCACCTGTCCAAAATACTGCCCCTCATCAGAAGGAAAACTATAACTCTGACAACCTCCTTGTCGTCCATGTCACCTTGGAAGCCTGGAATGATAACTGTCTCCTGAATGAGGCTGTCGTTATCATATCCCTAGAACATCCACTTATGTTCTAAAACTGCTTCCGACTGTTTCTCCAGGATTGGATTAATGTCAACTTATTGCATCTAGTGCAAGAACAACATCTGGTGTGGCACTTGACATCTCATGATTGACTCAATTGCCTGAGCAAGTGATCTGCCAATCATGCACGTCCCTCTCCCCTTTAGTCTGTAAGACACCTTTAGAGAGGGTGACTCCATTACCTGCAGGTACACTACCGTGCCAGGAGTCGTCCATCCTAAATACTCTTAGAATGCTGTCAAGTACCCTGATTGGGAAACCACCCAAATCTAGATCTAAGACCATAGATCTAGTAACCAGTATGTCTGATATAAAATCCATTTCCTTTGTGGAGAAACAACTGTGTGACGACCAAAGTATAACCGATCGTAATGTAGGAGTTTCTTTTCCTACTCTGTGTAAATTATCCAAATACCAGGATATCACACCCTACTACCTTCTCAACAGATCCATCCCCTATTCTGATGAAGTCAAACCCATGACTGTCACGTCAGAAATAGATGATCTTTCTCCGCTACATCTGCTCTAGTCTATACATAGACATAAGCAACCTGTCCACCAATGCTTCTGCTGCTCCCACTGACTACGACAACCCTCTGGCAGAGTCATATAGACGTACACTTCTAAAACTGGTTTAGAACGACGCTATACTCATCCTCCCGCCGGGTCTCGTAACCTGGAACAACAGCAATGGCAATTGTGGATAAACAAGAACTTCCCTGTCACCGTCCTTGAGGCTACCGTAGTGCCTCTCGGGTGCCTGAAGTTACCCACCTTATCTGCGGAGTGGCCAATGGAATGTCAATCCAGATTGAAACTTTAGGTTCCTTATCAAATCTTCAGTAATCGTTTGTGGTTCTGGAATCACTTCCAGTTCTACCATACTCCCACTACTGTTTTCTGAAAAAATCCATTTTTGATAAAACTGTGGCGAGTCTAGAACAATATCGCTATTGTTCATCCAGATGGTAGAAAGTCAACCCTCGTCACAGCCTGGGTCAACCCACAAACAGCCATTACAGAAACGTGCCTTGAGTTGTCTAGTGTCTGGTTTTAATCATAAACCGGACAACTCCCCGTACCTTGACATCGTTAAGATATGAACTGTTCTATATCCAATATAGAAACAGAGGCACTGATTTATTTGAACCAGATTCAAATCATGCAGCTGTCCCCAGCGCATGTCAACTAAATGGAAGGAGGCCGATCAGCGTTACTCAACTTAGGAATACTTCCAATTATGAGTAACCTGAAAGAGAAGCAATTTCTCTTAATCATTACTATCAACTGAATACCATACACAAGTATCTACATCTTCAATCACTTTGAAGAATCCCGATACTTGTGACACCTGGTTCTCCACTCTATTCAAATACCAATAACTTCTCCAAATTCGGACCCTGTGTTTCCACGAAACACCTGTCTAAAAACTAGAGAAGTCATAAGTAAACTGAATGTATACGAGGACCAACCCCTCTGTCCTGATGGACCCTGGACAACATACAATACTCTGTATAAGTCCCTTGAGTCTGATAACTCATTCACTGTGTGTCGTAGGTTGAAAACTGTACTTATGGTTAAGAAGAATTACACCGCTGTTTAATGCTCCTTACCTAACCATCCACTGATATAGGTAAATGTCGTAGACATAATTTCAGAAAGGTATATCTCACTCTATGAAAATAGACGTACAGATATATCAATTTGAAATTGGTGCATAACAGCGGATATTCAAAACCAAATATTTGCCGACCGGCAAACAGCCCAGGTGATTTCCTCAAATATCACCGATTACAACGAATCCCGATATAATGAGGATGATCACCCAATTCCCAATAACTTACTCCCACTCATCATCTGTAAAACCATACAGATGTGAGAATCATACCTGGTAAATACATATCCTGGAGTAAGTATCTAATCGGGAAATCAGTTTTCCTTTAACAGTACACAGTGAGACTGAAACATCGAAACGTTTCGATAGGGTATCCTGGTATTCCTAGTAATGCCTCTTCCAGATTCACGATTGCAACCGTATAATTCTTTGCCACCTCTCCAAATCCCTTCATATGTCTTTAGTCATTACCTTCTGCACACCCCTTTAGGCCAAATGGTTTTCTTCCTTCCCTACCGTTCGGCACCAGCCTATGGTTTGGAAGAAGACTATCCAATAAGCATAATGGGTGTACTGTCCTAATCCTAGGAACACTCGCAATGCGAGAGAAGGTGAGGATAAAAGACAACCGAATGAACCTTATTCCTATTTCTCCTGAACCAGAATCCATCCCCGAACTGGAACCAGTTCCATTCGAGTTCGTATATAACCATACGATGGAGTATCCAAATAAACTGTGGATCTTCGTAGTGATACGGAGTGTCCTGGAGAAATACAAAGGTGATGTGGGAGTGGTAACGAAATATTTGGTTTGGTCGTGAATATCTGTTGCAATTTACTTTGCCCTCTTACTAATCCCTTGCTTTGTCTGAACTTAATACCTTCTGCACACCATCGTTATGCTAATTGGTTTTCTTCATTCCCTACCGGTCGGCACCAGCCTAAGGTTTGGAAGAAGACAATCCAATTTGCGTAATAGGTGTACTACCCCTAAACCAAGGAGTACTCGTAACCTGAGAGAGGGTAAAAGGAAAAGACAACTGAATAATCCTATCCGTTTTCTCCAGAACCGGAAACCATCCTCGAATAAATTCTTTCGAGTTCGTATCTAACCATACGATGGTTTTGTCCAATGGAAGTGGACGTTCGTAGTAAAACGGGGTGTCCTGGAGAAAAGGGTAAAAGTAGGAGTGGCAATGAGGTTTGCAACTCTGACAATCCAAAAGCCGGTGTTAAGAAGGTTCGGTCAACTTGGTCACTGAGTCATAGTCTTAGGGTCGGGTCAATGGTCGCTGCCAAAGAGAGAGAGAAAAAAAACACTCAGCGTGCACTCTAACCTAGATCAGAATGGTTACCAATTTATCTAATCTGGAAACCTCCCACTGTACCTCAAATTCTTCTCCAAACCTAAAAGAAGAATTAGTCGGGGTCACCCGAGGAGTATACCAACTCATCAGTGGGAATCGGGATCCAACTATCATCGCATGATAACGTGACGGAATCCGCTCACGGTATCACACTCCAGAAGGTATGCGCATATCTGGCAAGTTTCAGTTCTTTTGAAACTCCCGATGTGATTTCTGCCCCATGATCTTATGACCTTGGCGAAGGTCAACAAATCATAAGTCACATGTCAAGTTCTACCCGTCATTATCCAGGTTAATTTGAATCCACCCGTACAAGCCCTTGACGAAGGTCAACAAGGCTATACGACTGTCCCAAACCAACGCATCTATCTATGCAGCAGAAAGGTAACAAGCAGCTACCATACACTATGCCTTGACGAAGGTCAACAAACACAGCATGAATACTACGTGCTACCCGTCTGAAACGACGGAGGGCTACGAATGGTTTCTGGCGAAAACCTTTAACGTAAAGAACTTGATATCGTTGAAGGAACTGATAGCTTTTAAAAATATAGTGACGAAAACCGTTGCTAAAGAGGTCACTCCCGGTGAAGGGATCTCGGCTCTTTCCCCGTAGAATGGGGTGCAGGATATTCCAACTGAATACCACGGTGCAAAGCAAAAGCAATCGGCTATAGTGAAGTTAATGCCCTGACGCAAACTTTTGTCCAAGGGGTCACTCCCGGTGAAGGGGTCTCGGCCCTTGCCTCGTCGACTGAGGAGCAGGATATTCCAACTGAATACCACGATGCAAAACAAAAGTGAACGTCCTTGCAATAACAGCTTTTTGAAAAGTGTTCCAACAACATCAGATTAGGTTTGTTTTTAAACTTGCATTGATCCGAATCAATGCAGTCCCATCAATTGATCACACCAAAAAGAACGAAAATATACTGATGTACGTATATGCCATCCGCATTCGCCACTGGGTCCCGTCATTACCCGTTAGGTTAGCTAACTAACGACAGAGCGGGGACTGGACTAGCGCGGATGCAAAACATATACAACATCTACTAATATATATACCAATATATTATATTCGCTCAAGGCGTGAATAAAATACAACATTACAGAGAATGAACAGCATCACAGAAACAATACAGATATCTGGGATCCCCGGGTTTCACAGAGCCACTACTGAAACCCGACGTTCCCCTGGTCGTGTGGATAGCCTGTGCAATGAAATCCTAGACCCCTACGGGCGCGGCAAGTTACCCGTCAAAACCTGAAGCTAGGCAGCCCCCTTCAGCAACGTGAATGGACCACCCAGCACTTCACGGAATCCGGTAACTTGGGCACCCCTCCTGGGTCAACCTGTACCCCCTACGAGTGCGGCGAATAGCCCGCCAATCCTAGAGTGAAGCCCCCTCCGTCTCAATGCCATGAGATGCGGGCTTGTTGCCCTCCAGAACCCGGCTATCCGTGCACCCCTCCGCGGGGCAATCCTAGTACAGAAAGTAAAATATACATACAACGGGTACATCGACCGCAACCAGGTCGTGCCCCAAAATAATAATACAAACAGGCAGTGACGGCAGTCCACATGTCGGACGCTCGTCCCGCAATATCAAATGTACATAATACAACCACAACTGTACTAGCATTGCATCCAGGCTATCCCCACGACCGATCCGCAACATCACAGCAAAAACAAAATATCAACGTGAAAATCACGTTCGCAAATCCGTCTAACCGGGCTATAGCAGTTAGACCGGATTTACCGATCGAGTGACATTCACGGTCGCAGATATAATGTAAATACTGTGAAAAAATGTGTTTAAAATATCCGACCGATCGAATATTAACAAGTGGGCCCCAAAACAAAACTGTAGCAGTCACAGAAATCCTGGGCCCAATTTTAATATTCCAAAACCCATATTTTAAGCCCAGAAGGCCTCTGTAAAAAATTGGTGAAGTGATCTCCACAGTGCGCGGCGGAAGGGCGGCGGTAAGGTGGTTTTCGCGGCGGTTCCGCTCTCCCACTGTGGAGTTACTTCGTCGAATTTTTACAGAGCTCTTAGATTTTCCAGTACATCAATATTTTACAACCTGAAAAATTTTTCGACACCAAAAATTTCCAACAGAAAACTGATGCTAACAAAAATGTAGTTTTGGAACATTCGATCGATCGAAACAGAAAAACACACTACACCAAGCTAGACTAAGTTAATGGCGAGGCTCTGATACCACTGTAAGTGCACGGCGGCGCCCCGGCCGTCGATCCGACGGCCAAAAGCGGAAGCGGTGAATAACTAAAATTTTTGCGGACTTAGCAAACCGGCACCACCGCGCACTATAACCGGATCGAACCATTAACTAGTCCTAGCTAACTACAAGAAAGGGAATAGAAATATACCGACGATCCAAGTCCTCCGGTCTTCTCGTCATGGTCCCGATCTCCTGCGGAAAAGTCCCGTCTCCTCCTCGTCGCCGGAAGTGCACCACATCGCCAACTTTGTTTACGGGCTCCCACCTCAATGCCGAGGCAACTCGGGCATGAAGCCGGCTACTCGACGTGCCCAAGATTCGCTGTAGAATGAGTGGTGTAGAGATCCATGTCTCATTTTGGGGTTAAGGAGGTGCCATTTGGTGGAGGATAATGAGATGAGCTTTTTTTGGAGATGGTGTAGTGGGAATTTTCCAACATGAAAGAACCAAAAATTCCCACAACAAAGTTTTGGACAGCCCCAAACAAGGGGGAGGCCGGCCATGCTCTAGTGAGGGAGGGAGAGAAAATGAGAGGTCTTCCAAAAAGAATGAGAAGCCACCATGACAATAATGCAAAGAGGGCATCATGAAAGAATATGATGACAATACCAAAACCACACTCAACACCACCATCATCACCTCACAAAGTCCAACCATGATGAGAAAGGAAAAGTCAAGCCATCATGATAGTAATATATGCAAAGACCCCCTCCACAAATGCCTATTTGCAACAATGCAAATAAACCCTCCTCCACCAATCTTCGGCCAATGAACGGAATAAAGGAAATTGGCCGAAACGGAAAGCAAACTGGCAACTTCAGAAAACTGGTCCCGTAATAAATTACGGGAAAACCCCGATACTGTGCATACACACCCGCATCTGTATTTCGACCGAAATACAAATGCAATGAGACAAAATCTACACTGTACTATACCAGGATCCGGCTTATACCAAAACCGGCTAGTAATATCTGTTCGATCCTGATCCGTGCAATACCGCACGTATCTGATCGAACCCTGCCATATAACCATACGGCCTATAGTACAATCTGTCCGATCCTGATCCGTGCAATACCGCACGTATCTGATCGGACCTTGCCATATCTCCATACGGCCTCTACAACCTTTCGCCCGAAAGCTGAGTAACTGAATGTGGGGGACTCTAAAGACTCGTCAACACCTCGGTTGTGGATTTAACCACTAGCACGTCAGAGGTATAAGCCAATACGTGACGGGCTACCAGGTACTGACCAAATGGGACGTCGATGAGGAAGCTCACCCCGACACCCAACTGAGCCTGTCAGTGACAATATCCGTGCAGTCCGGTCCGTTCGTCTATGAGTATCGCATGGCGGGCCTAGGGGGTTGGTAAAAGTCAGACCCCCAAAAGCGGTACAAGTCGTGTCGGAGTGTAGCCCAGAACACCCTGAGATACTACTGGAATACCTACCAGTAAATCTCCTTGCCTTGGCCAAGGACTTTGTGTAATGGCTCTCCTAGACACAGCACGACCTCACCCCCAATACCGGGAGAGACGAACCCCTGAAGATACGCTCACTGCCTCCATGTGGCTCGGGACTGTACCCAACTAAAACCTGTTTGCACGACTCCTTTGAGCCGTGGTAGGGTAGTAATCAAAGTACAGTGGGAACTCACACGAGACAAATGACGATCCCCAGGTCGATGAACTAACCTGCACACATGTCACCAGGGAACTGCCATCTGACGTCTGGTATATGACCAACTAGCATGTTCCCGGCGAGTCCTGTCCGGTGTACTCATAACCCAATGAGCACCTGTATACATCTTAGGTGATCCAACTGACACCAGTGGCTTGTGAGACTGGCCACCGCCCCTCGTCGGGGTCTCGACTGTATACACTAGTCTACTAATGGAGTATCAATGCCCAGTCTCGAAACTCCCACGACTAGGGACCTTTTAAGGATAAGCTTATAGACCCCCAGCTCCCACTTATATGATCGCCCTCATACTGCTGGTGGTCAAGCAAGAATCCTAGGGGCTCTATCAACGTGTAATAGCGACGTGTCAGGTCACCTAAAACAGTACACGATGATAAAGGTAAACCAGATAGCATACTATCATCTCGAGTAAGACTGTCCTACCGGGATAGGTCCTCCCACAATCATTACAATCACGTACCTGTGACCTAATAATTGACTCTGAGGGCACTATCTCCAACAATGTGCTGATGCGGATTTCCCGTCCCCTTATATACATGGAATTTGGGGATCGTATATCCTGGTGGGTACCTTATTTGGTCCTACCAGTCCGGATAGGGTCGTCCAGTCTTAACGATCTGCCCAGCCGCTTCATTCGCCTGGTGAGCTCGTATTTGCTGAGCAATGTAATCATCCAGAGCGGCCTTGGAGATGGTCTCCTCCTTGGCTGCTGAAAGAGCCGGAGGAGGGTTTGATGTCTCTCTTCTGTCATCTTCAATGATAATCGGGTGGTCTTCAGCTGGAGGTTCTGGCTGTAACATCATCCCAGCCATGTCTTGGAACAAAAGAGCCATTCGTTTTATGTTGGCTGCCTGTTCCGTGGCCTCTTTTTCTTTCCTCTCGAGCATTCTTCGGAGGAATTCAGCATCAGTTTCTTGTTCCTGATGCTGCTCTGAGGTCTCTGGATTTTCTTTTGGCCCAGTGAGTGCGGCCATTGCAGTCAGCATCTCCTGAAGTTTTTGCTGCTGTTGCTCCTGAGCCTTTGTTATCGATCGAGTAAGCGGTCGATGACCCGTAGAAGCACGGCTTTCCTCTTTTCCAGAAGCTATATAAATGGTGTGTGTTACCATGCCACCAGACTTGGGGCGTTTAGATTCAGCGTCCTTGCGGTTCGCCGCGGTCACAGGGGCTTTCTCCGGCCTCCTTCTCTTATGAGCGGTTGAAGTTGAAGGAGCCGTTGCAGCGGGCACCCAGACGAATGACATCTTCTGTGGTACCACGGGATGGCTCTCTTCTTGCCGAGATTTAATCTTCTTTGTTCGGCGAGAGTGGTCCTGGTCAATCACCGATTCCTGGACCTGTCGCCAGACTTTGTAAATTTTGGAGGACAGCCGCTGAGGGGGCTGCTCCGGCTTCTTCTCTGTAGCATTCTTCATAGGTAGAGGAGATCTCTTCAGCACGGCAGTCGGAGAGTTTTTGCGCACCCTCCTTAGCGGTTCAAAGTCATTTCCAGTTGGAACAGCAGCATCGATTTCCACCGTTGGAGCTGGCGGAGTCAGTCCGGAAAGGGAATTGCCCCCAACCTTCCTTACTCGGCGCCAGTGGCGACGTCGAGCTTATCGAGCCATTGGGATTGTCTCAGCTATAGGGGTGACTTCCTCATGCCCCCTGTGTTGGCGAAGGGTTGTCGCTGGCGCCAGCCTCTTGAAAACCGACGTCCGTTGAGAAGCAGTGTTCAATCTGTCAAAGAAAGACCTTTGGGCAGGGAAAGCAACTTTGAGGAATTCGCCTGGAGCAGGAGCCGGAACAGTCAGTCTTGTGAAGACCGACCCTTTGGCAGGAGAAGCCGCCTTGACGACTTCATGAGCAGGAATGGCTATCCGCTTAGGGATAACTCTTTCCGGTATCGCGAGCTTCTTTATGGGCCCAAATAAGCTTTGGCCCAATCTGTCAAAGACTGAGGCGTTGGAGCTGGACGACCCGTTGAGAGGAGCCGCAGTAGTGGTAAGTCGATCAAAGTCCGACTTCTTTGGAGCTTCCTGCAACGGCAGCGGGGCATTGAAGTTCATGGATGGGAGCATGGTCCCGAAGAATAGCCCAGTGGTGGCCTGAGTCACCTGGTCCACCGGCATTGTAAAAACAGAGGCCGCCTGAGGCCCGTAGGTCACTCCTGCTGCAGGGACGGAGTGAGAGTTATTGTCATTATTGCAGCTTATGCAGTTAGAGGCCATTGATGTTCTTCTTTCTGCACGAGAGCAAAACCAAATCTTAGTACCTCGAACCCAAGGGCAACTATATTAAACCGCGATTCATTCGCGAACACGACACACGAAGTGTGGAATGGAAAGAGAAAAATGTCCCACCGGGTGTGCCAGAATCTGCTCTCCTCCGAAACACAAAGACGAAACCGCGTAGGTTTGTCTTGCCTGAATCTGGGGGCAGATGCTAATTGGTGCTATCCGTCCACCTCTCTGAAGATGCCAAGTTGATTTATGGCACCATGTATCGAAGGTTTAAACGGATGCGGCCGATGTAGTAGACTTCGTCAGACTCCCCCTCATTGGAAGGGATTTTGATTGTGGGGACGCTCTTCCCTGTAGGTGAAAGCCCCTGCAGTTAATTACGCTACTGCATCGCGGTAACCACTTTCTCCTTCTCCAGATGGTCATTTCGTGTCGTGGGTGTTTGTTTTGTTTTTGGTTGCCTGTGGATTGTATACGGAGACTAATTTATGTTGTCGCCCGTAGGGCGTGGATTAGTCCAAATCCGTATTTTCTTAGATTTGGGTTTGGGGTTAGGTTTAAGGATACGTTAGTCTCATTTGAGACTAAGATCAACTTAAACATTTGTTAAAAATACGTTAGTCTAATTTTAGACTAAGATCAACTTAACGGGATCATTTAGATCCAACAAGAGAGCATTTGGGCTCTATTGTTTAGTTTAGAGACATTGCGGTCCAAGGTTAGTTTAAGGAAATTACGGTCCAAGGTTAAGGACATCATAGTCCATGGCTTTAAGGACCCCACAGTCCAAGGTTAAGGACATCATAGTCCATGCGCTTAAGGACCCCATAGTCCAAGGTTGAGGACATCATAGTCCATGGGTTTAAGGACCCCACAGTCCGAGGTTAAGGACATCATAGTCTATGGGTTTAAGGATGTCTATGGGTTTAAAGACCCTACAGTCCGAGGTTAAGGACATCATATTCCATGGGCTTAAGGACCCCACAGTCCATGGAATGATTGGTTATCGGGACCCGTCACCTCTCTGAAGACGTTGAAGGATTACAACGGCAAATATCAAAGGAGTGAAGAGATGTACTCTTGAACCAATATTGATTGGGAAATCTGTAGTCCAATTTGGGACTAAGATTAATTATTTAGATTATGAGCATATGTGCTCAGTTAAATCTGAATTGAGGACTTATGGCCAACGTGGGCTAAGTCCAATTAGATTTGAAATGTTGGCCCTTTGTTGGACTGTTGAACAATTGTCTGGGTTCAGCCCCCCATTATTTAGCAATGCTAAACAGGGGTTTGGGGTTCTGACAACACTTTGTCTTTGGCTGAGCACTAGTCATTCATTATAGTTCTGGGCTTTACTTTGAATGTCATATGAAATAATCAAGTTTGGAAGAATGTAGTTGGGGTTCAATCAAAGGGGAGATCTTGTCTCAGGAAAACTTAGCTGATTTTGGGCTAAGACTGGTTTGAAAATAGTGTTAAATACTAACACATATTTGACGATCACGTGTTCCCACGTGATGCGTTTAAAATAGTGTTAAACACTAGGGACAGAACGCTCAAAATAGTGTTAAACACTAAAAATGAGGCGATCACGTGGGGTCACGTGAGGCGCCAGAGAATTAGGTTAGACTTCCTTTATTTTACTATCAAAATCTGCCAATAAGTGTAAACACTTAATCTTTGTAATCATCATGTGTGGGCACGTGATAGTGACCATGTATTGGGTATTAATTACTCTGTTTTCCCTCATTTGCCCTTTTTAAAAAGGTATTAGTCAGGGGCCGCGTGGGGACACGTGAGGCGCCCTAAATCAGTATTGCCTTTGGCTTTATTCCCTTTAGTTTTGAGGGTCACGTGTGAGCACGTGAGGCATTGACTCCAAGCTTTTTCTTTCTCATTTTGAAGAGTCTGTTTAAGGGTCACGTGGGGGCACGTGATCTAGTCTTGATCGTTCTTTTCTACTCATCGAAGATGAGGGTCACGTGTTACCACGTGATCAGGTTTATGTGCATGGAGAGTTTAAGTCCTTTGTTTGAGAATTAAATTCTTATATAGAGTTAAACCCTAATTTTATTTAGAGGAATTAAATTCCTATGTATATGGAAGAATTAAATTCTTTAAACCCAACTCTACCTCTAAGTTTTAGAACTACATGGCAAAATCTCCCCGATGAGAATTAAATTCTCAACTTGTGGGAAGATCTGCTTCTGCAGATCTTCAACAATGAAGAAAAACTAAGTTCTTATTTTAAGGGTTAAACCCTGTTTCTGTTGGAGGAATTAACTTCCTAAGTATTTGGAGGAATTAAATTCCCTAAACTCAATTCTCCCTCTAAGTTTTGGATCGGCATGGCAGAATCTCCCCGATGAGAATTAAATTCTCAACTTATGGAGAGATCTGCTTCTGCAGATCTTCAACCAAAGGAAGAATTAAGTTCTTATTCAGAAGAGTTAAACTCTTAATTTGATAATTAAATTCTCTTTTTATTTTATGGAGCTTAGATCTCTTTCCCTTTCTCACCTAGGATTTCTTTCTCTTCTGAGGAAATCTCCTTTTCTCTCTGTTGTTGTATCTCTCTCCAAAAAAAAAAAGATTTGATCCCTCTCTTTTCTTCTTGGCTCCTATTTATAGAAGAAAGAAAAGAATCAGTTTGTTTAGTCAATCTTTCAATGAAAGATTTTAATTGATTTTGTAACCAACATGATCTTTTAAATCACTCAGTGAATTTTATTCACCATTGGATTTTTAATCCAAAAGATATTTTGTTTGTTATTCTTGGTGAATTTCAGGGAAATCTTTCCTTGTATAGAATCTTTTTATAAATTGGTGATTTTTAATCACCATTGGATTTTTAATCCAACGGTGCTCCACTTTACAGAGCACAATCTTTTTTATTTGGAAAGATTTAGAGAAATATTTCTCCAGTTAGGGTTCTCGATTCTCTCTTAATTAGAATTTAATTCTATTAGTTAAGAAGGCTTAAGAGCCTGTCACGTGTTGGCACGTGACCTTCTGATTGACCATTTAATTAGAATTTAATTCTATTATTTCAGAGATCTTAGGATCCCATCACGTGTTGACACATGACCCCCTGATTAAGCATTTTAACCAGAATTTAATTCTGTTGTTTTAAAGTGCTCAGGAATTATCACGTGTCAACACGTGAGCCTTAGTCACGTGTGAGCACGTGATGCCCCATTAGGGTTTTTCCTTATTGTTTTATTATATTTTTAATTCTTTTCAGTGGGTTTAAAAGCCCACCACGTGAAGACACGTGACTCCACTGATTGATTGTCTGATTAGAATTTAAATCTATTAATTAGAGAGCCTAGGAACCCATCACGTGTCTGCACGTGACCTCTGCTCACGTGTGGACACGTGATGCCCCATTTGGGTATTCCTTGCTGTTTTATTATATCTTTTAATCCCTTTCAGGGGGTTCAAAGGCCCATCACGTGTGGTCACGTGATGCCCCATTAGGTTTTTTCCTGATATTTTATGAGGGAACAGTAGGTATGTACAGGTGCTTAAAGTTAGGTTTCCCCCATGGAATGCTGCCCCGGACTGCAGTCCAGAGTCGCATTCCCAGTCAATTCTCATTACTGTAATCTATCAATATCGAAAAATAAATTATATATGGTTCTAGATTATCGAGTCGGTTTCGATATGAGCCGTAGAACATCACATTCCAATCTGTATTTAATTTACAGTGATTTTATTAAGTTAACCTGCGCGGTAAAATTCAGTTTTAGTGTTGCCTTTAGGGGCAACGTTACAGGATTATAAACATAATATTTTTAACGCAAAACCTTACACGATATTCATTAATCAGTAATGGATTCGACGATCATAAATTCTGGTAATTTAAGATAGGGTTTTCATGTATGTATCGTGTCGAACACATAAATTATGTACGGGTATAGTTGAAACATCGATTTCAGTTAATTGATCAAACTAGTTGTAATTCAGTGAAATTGTAATTGATGTTGATACGGGTCAGTAAATTCCTAGTCGGGTTCCATTCAATATTATCAAACTAAGAGGGTTCGTTACAAGATAATCGAATTATAATCTTTCGATGTATACGTATATATGTATATATAGGCACAAACTCCGCATTATGTAACCTTATTTATTTATTTATTTATTTCCAATTCAAAAGTGTTAATTAGCATGCATACACAAGTGATTAGTGTTCACTTGCCTCAGACAATCATGACGACGATAATCCCGACAGCGACGATGGCAAGAGGCAGCAACGGTGACGGCAAAGGCACGCGTAAGGGCACGGCACGGCACAGGCAGCGGCGACGGCAGCGGGTTCGGGTGGCGGCTGGAGGCAGTGGGTGCAGGGGCTAAGTGTTGGGGTGCTCGAAGCTTGCAGCTTAGAGATGGTGAAGCTGATGATGGTGGATGAAGAGGACGAGGGCCCGATGTCGTGGATGGGGTTGCCAGTGATGAGGTGGTCGGGCTCGTCGGCGGGGCGCAGGGGCGCAGTGGGTTCGGGTGCTGTGGCTTGGGGGTGGTGAGCAGGGGCGTAGCTCGGAGATGGTCGGCGAAGTGGAGCGGGAAGTGGCTGGTGTCGGGGCTAGGTGCTCGGCGTTGAGGTCGTAAGAGTTGCGGAGGTGTAGCAGGAGGAGGAAGTCGATGGCTGTGGTCGGTGTTGATGGAGTCGGTGGGTTGAAGATAGGGTCGGTGGAGGAGCTCAGAGGAGGTAGGGTTAGAAAGGTGGGCAGCGGGTAGTTGGAGTAAAGGTGGCCATTGGTGGTAGAGGTAGTCTTTGGCGTGGGGACTCGGAGCTTAGAGCTGGGGATGGTGGAGTTGAGTCGGGGAGGAGAGAATGAAGTAGAGAAGGGGTGGCAGAGAGATGGGTCGTCGTGAGTTTTGGGCGAGTGGAGTCGGGCCGTTGGGGAAGCGAGGACGTAGGCACGTCTCATGATGGCGGCGCAAGAAAGGAGGAGTGGAGGGGCGGCGACATTGGGGGTGACGCGAGGGGCACGGTCGTCGTGGCGAGCGCGAGAAGAAGGAGCCGTTGGGGTGACGCGAGGGGCGCGGTCGTCGTGGCGAATGTGAGAAGCGGGAAGGCGTTGCGAGAGAAGTGGCGAGAAAAGGAAACGAGTGGAGGAAGAAGAGTAAGTGGTGGGAAGCGGGTCGGGTATGGGTAGGCTAGGATTTAGTTTAGGTTTAGGAATAATTAAAATAAAATAATAAAATGTAATAAAATATATATATATATGAAATAAATTTGGAATAAAATATAGAAAAATACGGAAAATTATATATTCGGAAACTGGGGATTTAAATCATACTCTCCTTACAAAAATTTCGCCCTCGAAATTATAATGAAAATAACAGAACAATACTATACAAACAGATACGGAAAACGTGCACAGATGTCCTCCTCGCGTTCTCAGGTAGACTCCCCTAGAGAAATACCATCCCAAGAAACTCGAACTAGGGGAATCACTTTGTTCTTCAGCTCTTTTTCCCGACGATCGAGAATGGTGGTGGGCTGCTCCACATAAGATAAATCGGTACCCAAGGTCAACGCAGAATGATCCAGAACATGGCTGTCATCCCGAACATAGCGCCTCAACTGAGATACATGAAAAGTATTGTGCACACCAGCTAGCGATGGAGATAAGGAAAGTCAATAGGCCACCTATCCCACTCGCTCTAGCACCTCAAAAGGTCCGATGAATCGAGGACTGAGTTTCCCGCGACCTCCAAACCTAATAACACCGCGGGTAGGAGAAATCTTCAGAAACACATGATCTCCGACCTCAAAATCTAGCGCTCTCCTGCTGGCATCCGTCCAACTCTTCTGTCGGTCCTGAGCCGTCTTAATGCGCCGTATGATCATCTGGACCTTGTCTACCATCTGAATAATAAGTTCGGGGCCCAGTAATTTCCGTTCTCCCACGTCATCCCAACAAACAGGGGATCGATATTTCCGTCCGTAGAGTTCTTCAAATGGAGCCATCTGGATGCTAGCTTGGAAACTGTTGTTATAAGAAAACTCCACCAGATGAAGGCGATCCTCCTAAGAACCCTGGAAGTCTAGCATGCAAGCTCTCAACATGTCCTCGAGCATCTGAATAGTACGCTCGGACTGTCCGTCTGTCAGTGGATGGTAAACCGTGCTGAACTTCAGACGTGTACCCAGACTCTACTGTAAGCTCTTCCAAAAGTGTGAAACAAATCTGGTGTCTCAATCTGACACTATACTGACCGGAACTCCGTAAAGTCGCACTACCTCTTGCATGTATTTCTCCGCTAGCGACTCTGTCGACTGTCCCATACGGAAGGGTATAAAGTGTACAGCTTTCGTAAGACGGTCGACGATAACCAAGACGGTGTTGTTGCCCCTTAGGATCTGTGGTAAGCCAGTCACAAAATCTATAGTGATGTGCTCCCACTTCCACTCGGGTATCGGAAGCGGTTGCAACAGTGCAGCTATTCTCTGGTGTTCTGCCTTTACCTACTGGCATACTAAACACTAGGATACAAACCGTGCAATCTCTCGCTTCATCCCGTTCCACCAAAAGTGTTGCTTCAGATCTTGATACATTTTCGTACCTCCCGGATGCACAGAATAAGCCGAACTATGAGCCTCAGCTAGTACCTCTTCTCAAACATCCCCCTTGGGGACGCAGAGTCTGCTGCCGAATCTCAGAGAACCGTCTCGATATATGAGTAAGTCCATCCTCATCCCGGCTTCCACCTGCTCCCTAAACTTCTGCAATCAAGGATCATCAGCTTGCGTAGCCTTAATGCGATCTATAAGAGAAGACTTCACCTATAACTGCTAGAACTTCCTGATTGCACTCAGTGTAACAACCTTTAGTTCGAGCTTTTGAAAATCCTCGTTGATGCTCTTCTGACTGGTCAACATCATGACTGCTGGCTTGCGACTGAGAGCGTCGGGTACGACATTTACCTTCCCTGGATGATACTGTAAGTCCAAGTCGTAGTCCGCCATTAATTCTAGCCATCGGCGTTGCCTCATATTCAGTTCTCTCTGAGTGAACACGTATTTCAGACTCTTGTGATTCATGTACACCTCCATCTTTTCGCCTAACAAGTAATGTCTCCAGATCTTCAATGCGAAAACCACTGCGGCTAACTCCAAGTCGTGTGTTGGTAGTTTCTCTCGTGATTCTTCAGCTGTCGTGATGCATAAGCAACTACCTGACCGTGCTGCATCAGGATGCAGCCCAAGCCTTTCCCTGAAACATCGCTATGTATCACCAAACCACCTGAATTATCTGGCACTGTAAGAATAGGTGCCGTGGTCAATTTCTGCTTTAGTACCTCAAAAGCCCGAGTACACTCCTCTGTCCATACGTACGGTACTTCTTTCCATGTCAGCTTCGTCAAAGGTTCAGCGACTCGTGCAAAGTCTTGAACGAACCGCCGATAATATCCTGCCAATCCCAGGAAGTATCTGATCTCGGCCACTGACTTCGGTGTCAGCCAATCTCTAACAGATTCTATCTTCGCTGGGTCCACTGAGATGCCATCTCCCGAAACAACGTGTCCCAAGAACTGCACTTTGTTAAGCCAGAACTCGCACTTGCTCAATTTTGCATATAGCTTCTCTTCCCAGAGAATTTGTAATACTGTCCGCAAGTGTTCGGCATGCTCCTCTCGGGTCTTGGAGTAGACTAGTATGTCATCGATGAATACAACGACAAACGTGTCCAAGTATTTCACAAATACCCTATTCATCAGATCCATAAATATTGTTGGAGCATTAGTAACACCGAACGGCATCATAAGAAACTCATAATGCCCGTATCGGGACCTGAAAGCCGTCATACATATATCTTCGGCCGCTACTCTGATCTGGTGATAGCCCGAACGATGATCCAGCTTCGAAAATACATTGGCCCCACCCAACTGATCAAATAAGTCGTCGATACGCGGAATGGGGTATTTGTTCTTTATCGTAACCCTGTTCAGCTCCCGGTAATCTATGCACATCTGTAGCGATCCGTCCTTTTTCTTCACCAACAAGACTGGTGCACCCCAAGACGAAGCGCTTGGGCGACTAAATCCTTTCTTCAGTAGTTCTCCAATTTGTTTCTTCAATTCTGCCAACTCAACTGGCGCCATCCTATAAGAAGCTTTGGAAACTGGCACCGACCCTGGAATCAAGTCAATAGAGAATCCCAAGACGTGGGGATGTGGTAGACCTGGTAAATCTTCACGGAACACATTAAGAAAATCCCGAACGATCTCTGGGGCTGGACTCTCATCAATCTCCATAGCTGTCAACGCTTTTGGCTTGGCTCTAAACTTAGCTGCCTCCAAAGACTCGCTTCCGCCTTCGAAACAAATTCAGGGTGATTGGGGATGCGGAAGGTCACTTTCCTAGCTCAGCAATCGATGATCGCATAGAAGGTGCTCATCCAATCCATCCCGAGAATCGCGTCATAGCTGTCCGTCCCGATTAAAAAGAAATTCGCATAGAATTCCCTGCTGCATACTACTACCGGACATAATCTACACTCTTGGTTGGACACAACAATACCGTTACCCGTATGTATATCCCAACATTTGGTCAACGGCTCGTGAGGTATAGAGTGTGTGTCAAAAAACCATGTGGAAATAAAGCAATGCGAAGCACCCGAATCGAAAAGAACTCTAGCTGGTACAGAATAAATAAGGATGGTACCTGTAACCACATCTCCAGAAGCCTCTGCCTGTTCGACGAACAGGATGAAAGTCTGTCCCTGATTTCGACCTGTACCAGTCTGCCTCTGATCGAAAGACCGCTGTTGGGACACCCGAGGTGGACCCCTCTGAGCTGATGTGCCGTACGACGGTTGTTATTGCTTGAACCCTTCATGTAGCTCAGATCTCTGGGGATACCCGCTGACCCTGTGCTCACTGGATCCGCAAATCAGACACTGCCCCTTAGCTCTGCGGCAATCTCTCTGCATGTGTCCTGGCCTCTGGCAATATTCATAAAACAGGGCCCTCCGCTGCGGCTGCTGAGGTGAGAAGGTGCGCTTCATTTGTATGACACCCGGCCTATGAACTGGGATCGCTCCATAGGGGGATGGTAGTCTGTGCCGGAACCATGTAGGGTCTCCTGTCCATCAATCGTTGGCCCTTGGCCTTCTCTGCCAATCTTTTCTGTTCTCGGGAAGCGTTCAAAACTTGGGCAAAGGTTGGCAGGTCGAGAGATGCGATGAGTTGTTGCAGTTCAATATCGAGCCCTTGCTGGAACCGTCTTGCCCTGGCGGCTTCGGTGGCTACCATGTACGGGTGACTCAGCCGATTGAACTCCGCGGCATAAACATCCACTGAGCGCCCATTCTGCTTCAACATAATGAATTTCTCCTCCATCTCGGCCTTGGTAGTAGCCGGAAAGTAGTGATCCAGGAAGCATGTGGAGAACGTGTCCCATCCAATAGGTTTCTCTAGCCGTCTTTCCTCTACGGACCACCACGTGTGGGCCTCGTCTTCTAGCTGAATCTTCACCATGTTCACTATGTCGTCGTCAGGAACTCGAGCGGCGGTCAGAAGGTTCTCTACGTTGATGAGCCATTGTTCGGCCTCAAGTGGACTTGCTGATCCCGTGAACACTGCTGGATGAAGCCTCCTGAAATCTGAAACGGTACCAACCCCAGCAAGTGTAGTCGGTACGAGCGCGCCCTCAGAGGCGGCGGGAACAGCCGTAGATCACTCTAAGGCGGTAATTGCGGTCTCCTGTACCGCCTTCAATCCCTCGGCTAGGAGATCGGTCATCCCCTCTTGAGCTTAGACCAGGGTCGTCGGTGTGCTAAGGATCTTCTCGGTACAATCGTGGGACCGGCACCTGAGGAGTTACTTGAGGAGTCCATTTTCCTGAAAGGATCAAAAGAGATCAGATTCAAGCAAGGCTACGCGATGATTCAACGTTGATTAGAAAGTGAGGAAGAAATGTAATAAGGCATACGCTAAGGATGTAACTCAATCTAGAGGTCCCTCGACGGAACAGTAATTTCATCTAAAACCTGGCTCTGATACCAACAAAACCATGACACGTCCCGCTTCCCAAAATACGGGATACGAGGGATGACTAGGCAAGCCATGCTCCTACGGTCAGGGAATAATCCGGCCGTAGTCACACTTCGGCTTCTAGCATTACATGGTAGTCAGTATACAGTACTTGAGTAAAGGAAAATCACAGTTCACAACTTTATTACATTGCAAATAAATGAGTTCGAGATACATTTATTTTGCAGAATAAAATAAACTAACCAACTAAACAAGTGCTAAAAGCAAAGGAAATAGCACTGATGATGCAGTCTAGACCTCCGCGATCTCGAATGACAGGTCATGCTCCTGGGCTGGATCCACTTCGTCCTCTGAGCATGCACACTCAGGTCATCAGGGCGACACATATAACAATAAATACATATAATGTAATAACCCTAAATTTCCTATACAAATTTTTTCAAAATATTTTTTTTCAAAATCCATAAAAGGGTATTTTAGCCTGAGCACAAGATATAAGTAATTATTTTGCTTTTTAATTACAAGTTAAAAGAATGTAACAACTCTATTTTTAGTGTATAAAAATTTTCTTTAAAATTAATGTATACTTGGAGTATTTACATTTACTGTTATTATTTTAAGTAATTAATTAGCTCCATGATTACAAGAAGGAGCTTGTGGCTCATTGGTAATACCTTGTACTGCTGAACCAAACCACCAGAATTCAAATCTCATACCCCACATTATTTTTAAATTTGTTTTATTTTGAAATGTTTAAAAGTTCAAGAGTCAACACGTGCTAACTCCCAATTTTCCCACTACACATGAAAAAGTGAATGCACCAGTAAGCACACCAACCGACAGCGCCCTTTCCCATCGCCTGACTTGGCCGGACTCGGCCGCGCCGCCGGCCGGACACGGCCGGACCGCCGAGCCCCCTTCACCATTGTTGTGTCTCTTGGCATTCTCTACCCCGCTGCACACTTCAATTTCCCAAATCGGTTCCAAAGAATTCAAAAAGTCCTATTTACTCCATTTTTAATGAATTTTAATATATTTTTTACATTTTTCAATTTAAACTTTTCATCTACTCTAACCCTAGACTAAGCCTATAAATACCACCCCTACACTCTACCCCCTCACCCCAAAACCCTGAGCCAACTCTCAAGAAATCTTTAGAAACACTAGTGTATAATCGAAGTGAGCGAAAGGCGAAGTTCTGGCAGATTTTCCGGCAACGACCCTAGGAGATCCCGGCGACGAAACGACGCACCGGCGACTCCTCCCGATCCATCTTCCTCTTGTCTTTGATCGAAACCCGTAAATCCCAATTCTATCTTCGCTATTCTTATTCTGAAATAAGGAATTACAAAACCCGATGGAATCGGAACAAATCCGATTTCCGATTCGGTTTCTTTATAAAAGTTCACTTTTCTTTAATACAATCATTCTTAAACCAATTCATGTTGACTATTAAACATTAATCAACCATATTGATCAAGTTTCATATCATAAAATAATTGTTATTTCATTTTACCGTATTTTTTATTTAAATACCACATAGTTTCAATTCAACATTTAACATCACAAAACTTGCTATACCTTTAAGTAGATCACTAGGTAATGACCTACCTCCTCACACACTTATATGCAACATAGCACAATACCCTCAGGAACATAGAATACGGGAAAAACGATATCTTTACAAATAAATACCATAATTAATAAAACCGTTTTTCCTTAATGATTAGTATTTATACAAATCTTTGTAAAGCGCCGCTACAACCCATTTGGGAAACCCGTTCTGGATGGTGTGGATTATCGCACATCCTCGGACTTAGTAGTGCGAGATGCAGACCTCCGCAAGGAGCATTCGGTCTCGAAAGATTTAAAATACGACATCTTAAGAAAAACGAAATTTCTAGAATATAATATATATACTAAAATTATTTTCATATAAATATATGTATATGTAACATTAAAATATTTATTTTGAATTATTATAAATATTCCAACTCTTTTCAAAAATCACAAGAATCATTTTTACACTAAAATACCATGAATTCCATACAAATCAATATTACAAATAAATACCTTTATTTATGAAATTAGGATATTTTCACTAGAAATATCACAATATAAAATCTACATTCATTACAACTCAAAAGACGAATAATAAATACTTGGGGTGTATTTTGAAAAGTATATAAAAGTATTTTTACGTAAAACCCCCTCAAGTTCTATAAATTACCCTGAGGACCCTAGTAAACATAGGTTTAAGCGGGACCAATCTCTTAAGCCTCAGGGAGCCGGAGAAGTGGGTGCTTGCCTATTTAAGGTAGACAACTTAATAATGGTGTTATCAATACGGTAATCGTCTTTGAAAAAGACACAAATCATGCCGTCCATGTGCAGCGGTTACCGATAATATCAAAACAATCAGGACTTCAATTTACTTTTCTAATTGTCTGACTCAGAGTGAGTCTCATTATAATCTGACTTGAATATAATTCAAGTATAATGTACAATCTACAATCTTCAATATTACAATTCAACATGAATCCATGAATCCAATTATCAATCTATACAACTTGACTGAACCGAACTATGGATATATATTCCATTTACATGGTTCTCCAGTTATTCTATTTACATGATTATACAGTTACATCCATGATTCTATAGTTACATACATGATTCTCCAGTTACATCCATTTACTGATATCATGGTTTCGGTCAGTCATCCAAACATACAATCTATATAGTTTACAATGAAAGACAATACAATACAAACAATACAATCAAGACATCATGGGGTTTAAGGGGTAGATTGGTACGGAAGGTGTTAAAAGTGGCACGAGACTGCAAGATTAAGAAACCTAACCTGAATCCTGTTTCCCCAATTAGAGCAAAGCTCTATTCAAAATTCAGAATTTGAATTGAAGCTGCGCTTTTATAAAAGCACTGCGCTACAACTAGCACACCCCGTGCAAAGCGTATAAGCGCTAGCGCTAGATGTGTCGCGCTCCAAGTAGCGCATCACGTGCAAAGCATATGTGCGCTAGCGCTAAGAGCGCTGCGCTCCAACTAGCGCACCATGGGCAGAGCGCATAAGCGCTAGCACTGAAACTAATTGTTCATCACCGTTGGATCAAATATCCAACGGATATGATTAAATCATCAATTAACAAGCATGAGATTCTGTTGAATCTTTCCAAACAAAAAAGATTGTGCCCTGAATTTGGAACACCGTTGGATCAATGATCCAATGGTGATTGAAAATCACTAAAATACAGAACAAATTCTGTAAAGGGGAAAGATTTCTCAATCTTATTAAAACAAGAAGATTATCTTCTACAAACCAGAAGCCCTTGGATCAAAGATCCGACGGTGGGAAAATTCCCAAATCAATTAGAGAATAAATCTCTTTAACTGATTCAACAAATCAGCCTCCCCTATATAAAGGACCCGAGACTTCAAGTCTTGTACAGAGGAACCCCCCCATAAATTTTGAGAAAATCTCAGAAAGAAGAAGAAGCTCTCAACAAAAGAAGACAATTCTTTTCAAGGTAAAAAAAAAAGAATAGAAAGATGAAATCATCTTAATATAAAAAAGAAGTACTTACTTCACAGATCATAGATCTATAAGACAAATTATCATTCACAAAAGAGATTATAAACATCTCATTATAAAGGGGAGAGAATTATTCAATTCTCTTAGAATCCCAGATCCATAAAGGTAAAGCCTTTCAACAAAAGAGATTGAAATATCTCCTATAAACTAAGAACTTTGTTCTTAGAATCTTGAGACAAAGTCTCTTATCAAAAGGAAGGTAATCTTCAGAGCACAAAGTTAACCTAAGAAGAGCCTTAGCGCTCATGATTTAAAAGTGCCTTAGTGCTCTTCATCTAGCGCAAAGCGCTGCAGTGCAATAGCACTTCAAACACAGCGCACTGCACTCATTGGCTAGCGCTCAGCGTTAAGCGCACCACGTGCTCCTCACGTGTGCATTGTATTACTAAAAGTGCTTTGCGCTTGTTCCCCTCCGAAAGACGGCGCGACAGAACGTCTTGCCTGAAATCCGGGGAAGATGCTAATTGGTGCTATCCGCCTACCCCTCCGAAGATACCAAGTTGATTTATGGCACCATGTATCGAAGGTTTAAACGGATGCGTCCGATATAGCAGACTTCCTCAGATTCCCCCTCGCTTGAGGGGTTTTTGATTGTGGAGACGCTCTTCCCTGCAGGCGTAAGCCCCTGCAGTTAATTACGCTACCGCATTGCGGTAACAACTTTCTCCTTCTCCAGATGGTCACTTCGTGTCGTGTGCGTTTGATTCGTGTTCGGTTGCCCGTGGATTGTATATGGAGACTGAGTTATGTCGTCGCCCGTAGGGCGTGGACTAGTCCAAATCCGTATTATCTTAGATTTGGGTTTGGGGGTTGTGTTTAAGGATACGTTAGCCTCGTTTGAGACTGAGATCGACTTAAACGTTTGTTAAGGATACGTTAGTCTAGTTTTAGACTAAGATCGACTTAACGGGATCGTTTAAATCCGACAAAAGAGCGATTAGGGGAGCCCTGTTGTTTTGTTTAGTGACATTGCGGTCAATAGGTAGTATAAGGACATTGCGGTCCAATGTTAGTTTTAAGACGTTGCGGTCAAGGTTAAGGACGTCGTAGTCCATGGATTTAAGGACTCAACAGTCCGATGTTAGCTTTAAGACATCACGGTCAAGGTTAAGGACCTCATAGTCCATGGATTTAAGGACTCCACAGTCCGATGTTAGTTTTAAGACATTACGGTCAAGGTTAAGGACCTCATAGTCCATGAGTTTAAGGACCCTACAGTCCGTATCAATGTGTAGTCATCGGGACCCATCACCTCTTTGAAGACGTTGAGGAATTACAACGCCAAGTATCAAAGGAGTGAAGAGATGTACCCTTAAACCAAGGTAGATTAAGTAATCTGTAGTCCAATTTGGAAACTAAGATCAATTATTATATTATGAGCCTATTGGCCCAGTTGAATTTGAATTGAGGACTTATGGCAAGCTTGGGCTAAGTCCAATCATGTTTGGGATATTGGCCATCTGTTGGTTCATTGAAGGAGAGCCTTTGGCTCTGGAAACTTAGCCAATTGGGCTAAAACTAGTGTTAAACACTAGAGACCAACAGTGTTGAACACTGGGAATAAGATTAACAAGTTAGTGTTAAACACTAAAAAATAATCAGTGTTGAACACTGGGAGTAAGATTTACAAGTTAGTGTTAAACACTAAAAGATAATCAGTGTTGAACACTGGGAGCAGAGTTTTCAAATTAGTGTTAAACACTAAGCAAATCAGTGTTAAACACTGGGGACAAAATCTCCAGACTAGTGTTAAACACTAAGGAGAGAGGGGTCACGTGTGGACACGAGAGAGCGCCCTGACTCCCCTTATTTTAAAAAGTCTTGATTACTTTGAAGTATCACGTGCTATCACGTGATGGGAGTTTTGGTGCTTGTCTGTTAAAGCTTCAGCCAAGGGGTCACGTGGTAGCACGTGATAGCGCCCTAGAGCTCTTTATTTTGTTCTATAGATGAGTATTTAACACTTAATTCTGAAAGCCATCACGTGTGGGCACGTGATGGGGGCTCACGCTTTGATCTGTTAGAATGTTCATTATGGGTCACGTGTTGTCACGTAAGGGCGTCCTAGAGCTCTTTTCTGTTTCCTTGTGTGTGCTTTAGAGATCACGTGGGGCACGTGAGGCATTGCCTCAAAGTTCTTTTCTATGGATCTATGCAGGGATCACGTGGTAGCACGTGACTCTGGTTCTTTGCATGTTTTAAAGATCTGTTCATTTTTTAAGAATTAAATTCTTCATAGCGTTAAACCCTAGCGACAAACTTTTAGAGGAATTAAATTCCTGTTTTCTTCTGAAAAATTATATTCTTAATAGGGTTAAACCCTAATTTCTTTTCTTAAGGGAATTAAATTCCTGTGGGTTTGAGAGAATTATGTTCTCAATTAGGGTTAAACCCTAGTTCTGTTCATTTTGAAGGAATTAAATTCCCATAACATAGGGTTAAACCCTAATTTTATCTCAAAGGAATTGAATTCCTATCATTTTATGAGAATTAAATTCTCAAAACTCGGTTCCTCCTCTGTGTTTTAGATCTGCATGGCAGGATCTCAACCCAATGAGAATTAAATTCTCAATTCATGGGGAGATGTGCACTTTGCAGATCCTCCACCAGAGAAAGAACTAAGTTCTTTTCTTTATATGAAAGTTAAACTCTTTTGAGAATTAAATTCTCCTTTGAAGCCTCCCTTTTCTTTTCTTACCTAAGGTTTTCCTTTTGCAGAGAATCAAAGGCTCTATATCTCTCTCTCTGTGTATCAAAAGAAAAGGTCCAAAGGTCCCTTCTCTTCTTTTCTTGGTTCCTATTTATAGGAGAAGGAAGAGAATCAATCTGCTTAGTAAATCTCTCATTGAGAGATTTGATTTGTACATTGAGAGATTTGATTTATCTTCATCATTAATCTGGGCCTTTAGCTTGTTCAGTGAATTTTATTCACCATTGGATTTTAAATCCAAAGATATCTCTTTGTTATCTCGGTTAGATTTAGGGGGGAAATCTTTCCAAGTCCATGATTTTTCCATAAATTGGTGATATTTAATCACCTTTAGATTTTCAATCCAACGGTTTTAGATAATTCTTCTCCATTTTGGAAAGATTTGAATGATCTCTCCTCAGAATTTAATTCTGTTAAAGAGTAAGACTTTTAAAGCCGGTCACGTGTGGCCACGTGACCCCTGGTCACGTGTGAGCATGTGACCCCTGGAATGGGCTTCTCTTCTGCGCTTGCTCTTTGCCGCTTCTTTAAACGTCACGTGCCAACACGTGACCGCTGGTCATGTGTGGGCACGTGATGCCTCTTCTGAAGCTTTTCCTGATTTTAAATCAGGGAACAAATGCCCCCACAGTGTTGTTCTCACGTGTCTGCACGTGAGTGCAACGCTGTCACTTTTGTGACCGTCGGATCCATCTAGGGAATCGGGGAGATGAAGCGTCTCCATCACATCCTATGAATATAGGGGTCTCTTTAGAAGCGCCTCCACTCTTGCTTGTCTTCTTCCTTGCAACTTTTTTCTTGAGAATTTAATTCTCGTTTCCAGAGATTAGTTCTCTGCCTCAAACTTTTTCCAGAGTTTAACTCTGTTCCAAGAAGACCCTTTCTTCAGGTAAAGATCTTTGAATGATCGGAGAACTTTCCCAGTGACCACCACGGGATTTTAAATTCAGATCAAGGGTTTTTCCCTTTGACAAGAACACACATTTCTTTTTGTTTTAAGTTCTTCCACAAGAACAGTAACCCTTCTAATTTTCAAACTGTAGATCTCTTAGGGTCTCTTTAACCTTTAGGGAGATGATGGTGTCGGTTGTCCCTTCCATGAAATTTAAATCCATCCTCAAGGAGCTCTGGCTCTGGAAAAACAAACTTCTGGGAATTTAATTCCCGTTTTCAAAAAGGAATTTAATTCCTATGAGGAACTAAGTTCTTCCCATGGAGGCTTCTTAGAGTTTTCTTGCCCTAGGTTGTCCTCATCACAATTCAGAAGAAAAGGGTTCGTAATAGATTCTCATGATCTTTATTTCAGGTATCATGGATGCCCATATGTACGGTCTTGACGAAATCATTTCTTATGGGAATATTCGTGCGCTGGGCCATAGCCAGAACCGGGAGTTCAGCAACGCTTAATGTACTGAGATTATGAGCCGCTTCGACGAGTACAACCATTGGCTAGTCCCCCGTCGCTCTTCTCTTCTGAGACTCATCGTGTTGGCGATCTGGGAGGCACTACCTCTCTTCTGCACCGGGGTACCGCTCAGGGCATTGGACGTCGCCGAGGATAAAGTACACTCGGTGTATCTGACGAACTTGATCTCAAAGAGAAGGCAAGACAACCTCATTGATCTCTTGCACCAGGCTTTTCAGCAGTCGGCTATACTTGCTGCCTACCGGAGGGTGGAGGACATTCGCGAGGACCCCGACGCTTGCGGCCGCGAGAGAAAACATACTAGGATGGTTCGAAATGCCTGGAAGATCTTGGACAAAGTTACGTTCGAGTTTCTCAATCCATGCCCCGCGTCCGAGGTCTTACCGTTGTAAACGTTTTCTTTTTATTTTGTATGAACCTTTTAAAGCATGAATGATAAATCTTATCGTGTCCTTCTGTGTTTGCATGCCCTTTTTTTGTGGGATTTTGTCATCATTTTTTTTGCTATTGTTGCTGCTGATGTGTTTAGCGTGCAAGGCATTATTTCACTTTCTAGTACACACCAAGCATGGTGCTCACGTGCTCCACACGTGAGGGGCCTTTTATGGGGCTATTTAATTTTTCATGCCATATTTCTGTGCATGGCATTAGATGCAGAGAAGGCGCCTTGGAAATCGCTCATTTTCCTGATTTCCAATGTCTTCCCTTTTTTGGGCCTTGGAATGGGTTCCATCATGCAATTTTTTGCACGCAGCATTTAATGCTCCCCTTTATAGTCTTGAGGCCATAGCCTATTTCCTCTTCACAGAGAAATTTATTCCCATTTTGACGTGATTTAATTTGAGAAACAACTGAGTGCCATGGCCTGCAACCGTCCACATGCTCATTGACAGCCATGGGAAGTGCCTATCGAGGAGATGATTCCTTGCTTTGCTGCACGATTGGTCGACCCTCTCCTTACCGACGACGAATGCGACTCAGCGACATATGAGCTCTCAATCCGTAGGGGGTCCCCCTCCCAATGGGCTCCCTCTAGCTCCGGATCATTCTTGCTGCCGTGCTTGCCGACATCCCTCCTCACCCGGCGGAGATGACCCTGGCGATGCTTGACGCGGCTGAAGAAAAGCTCGAGGGCTTTCACGAAGCGTGCCTAATTACTCAGGCTTTGAAAGATCGCTCAGTTCACCTTTTGGGCGAAATAAGAGCCCGTCGGGCTGTTATGTCTGCTTTTGCGGACGAACATGGCGCCAATCGGTGGGGAGCGACTCCTCACGAGAACCGTCGCTTTGACGTGTTGGAGAGAGCGGAGAGAGAGATGGAGAATTTTGTTCTTTGTTTTGTCAACCCTTGCGCTACCGATCCTTTGTTTGGCGACCTTTTCTCGCTAATGTAGTATATTCAAATTAGTTTTTGCATGCTTTATGTTGAATTTTCATGTATGCTGAGTATTCGTATGTATGTTTTTTCTTGCATAAATGAGCTTTGTGTTCTTCCCATGAGAACTTTCTTTAATCGTGAACACTATCACCATGTTGCATGCACATCAGAGCTTCGGGTATTATTTCTTTTCGGATATTCATACAGTTGCGAATGCATGCTTGATAGGATATACATCGAGAATTTTGTTGCTTCCCATACCAGATGATGTGCTCGTGTTTTAGATCGACTATTGCTATCGACATGGAGGCTTGTTTATATGGTCTTGAGCGTATATGTCCTGTTTCAAAGGTTGCGGTCGCGAAAGCGGGCTTGCGTGGTCTGACAGAGCGACGTGTGGCGAACATATTGTTGTGCGAGAAGATGTTCGGCCGCAAATTCTCGGAGAGGGAGCTGGCTTCTAAGGCGCTGAGCGAGCTTCAAGCTAATCTTACCACCAGGGCCCACAAATTGTATGAACTCTGGCGGGTGCTTCAAGAGTCTATCAAAGAGGTGGTGGCTCTTGATAAAACTGTCGTGTTCACTCGTGAGAGGGTCGAGGGTCACAAGGCCACTGAGAAAGAGCTTGAAGGCTGGCTCGCCTCGTATCAGGCCCAGCAGGCTCAGGCGGAGGCCCGTCTTCTGGCGATCCTGAATAATGAAGCCGTGGCCCAACAAAAGCAGGATGAGCTAGCGAAAATGCTAAATCGCCCGCCGGCTTGAAAAACTTGTATCTTTTCCTTTCTTTTTGTACATACTCCTGAATGAGAGTATTTTCTTTTTGTTCTTTCATGAATTGTACTTTGTACCCATTTTGGTTTATGAATAAAGACATATTTTTCTTCTCAGTGGTGTGTCCCCTTTTTATTGAATGTGTTCTGCGGACAATTTATCTTGGTCTCCTTGCAGGGTAGCGATGGTTTAGGATTCAGGGTTAAAATCTGCCTCCTAAGACTTTTGAGCTTTATGAGCCGTGAGGGTCTCATAAAGAGTTTTACTCCCTACAGGTCGAGAGGATCCCGTAGGTGTAAGTTCTTCTTAAGAATCGTGAGGATTCTTAAGCGGGTTTTCCCTTGGGAGTCGTAAGGATCTTACAAGAGAGTTTTCTTCCTTGCAGGTCGTGAGGACCCGCAAGTGCTGGGTGCGGTCACCCTTATCCGTATTTCACAGGGTTAGGAGTTTCTTTGGGACGTTCTCCAGGATACCGTAGTTTAAAGACATCACGGTCAAGGTTAAGGACCTCATAGTCCGTGGGTTTAAGGACTCCACAGTCCAATGTTAGTTTTAAGACGTCACGGTCAAGGTTAAGGACCTCATAGTCCATGGATTTAAGGACTCCACAGTCCAATGTTAGTTTTAAGACATCACGGTCAAGGTTAAGGACCTCATAGTCCGTGGATTTAAGGACTCCACAGTCCGATGTTAGTTTTAAGACATCGCGGTCAAGGTTAAGGACTTCATAGTCCGTGGGTTTAAGGACTCCACAGTCCAATGTTAGTTTTAAGACGTCACAGTCAAGGTTAAGGACCTCATAGTCCGTGGATTTAAGGACTCCACGGTCCAATGTTAGTTTTAAGACATCACGGTCAAGGTTAAGGACCTCATAGTCCGCGGATTTAAGGAATCCACGGTCCGATGTTAGTTTTAAGACATCACGGTCAAGGTTAAGGACCTCATAGTCCGCGGATTTAAGGACTCCACAGTCCAATGTTAGTTTTAAGACATCACGGTCAAGGTTAAGGACCTCATAGTCCGTGGATTTAAGGACTCCACAGTCCGATGTTAGTTTTAAGACATCACGGTCAAGGTTAAGGACCTCATAGTCCGTGGATTTAAGGACTCCACAGTCCGATGTTAGTTTTAAGACATCACGGTCAAGGTTAAGGACCTCATAGTCCGTGGATTTAAGGACTCCACAGTCCGATGTTAGTTTTAAGACATCACGGTCAAGGTTAAGGACCTCACAGTCCGTGGATTTAAGGACTCCACAGTCCACGAAATGTGTGGTTACTGGGACCCGTCACCTCTTTGAAGACGTTGAGGAATTACAACGCCAAATATCAAAGAAGTGAAGAGATGTACCCTTTAACCAAGGTAAAATCAGTCTAGAATCATCATGGTTGATCGTTAGTTTTAAGAAATTACGGTCGAGGTTAAGGACATCATAGTCTGTGGATTTTAAGGACTCCACAGTCCGATGTTTGCTCTGGATGCTTCACATGGGTTCACTACCGTGCTCTGCGAGGACCAGGCTCCGCTCTGGGCGTTTTTCGCGGGGTCAAAGAGTGACGTTATCCGCGTTCCACTTGACCAGGAATTTTGCACTAGATGCTTCACACGGGTTCACTGCCGTGCTCGGCGAGGACTAGGCTCCGCTCTGGATGCTTCACACGGGTTCACTGCCGTGCTCTGCGAGAACCAGGATCTGCTCTGGATGTTTTCCACGGGGTCAAAGAGTGACGTTATCCGCGTTCCACGTGACCAGGAATTTTGCTCTAGATACTTCACACGGGTTCACTGCCGTGCTCAGCGAGGACTAAGCTCCGCTCTGGATGCTTCACACGGGTTCACTGCCGTGCTCGGCGAGGACCAGGCTCCGCTCTGGATGCTTCACATGGGTTCACTGCCGTGCTTTGCGAGGACCAGGATCCGCTCTGGACGTTTCCCATGGGGTCAAAGAGTGACGTTATCCGCGTTCCACGTGACCAGGAATTTTGCATTAGATGCTTCACACAGGTTCACTGCCGTGCTCGGCGAGGACTGGGCTCCGCTCTGGATGCTTCACACGGGTTCACTGCCATGCTCTGCGAGGACCAGGATCCGCTCTGGACGTTTTCCACGGGGTCAAAGAGTGACGTTATCCGCGTTCCACGTGACCAGGAATTTTGCTCTGGATGCTTCCCACGGGTTCACTGCCGTGTTCGGCGAGGACCAGGCTCCGCTCTGGACGTTTTCCACGGGGTCAAAGAGTGACGTTATCCACGTTCCACAAGTCCAGGAATTTTGCTCTAGATGCTTCACACGAGTTCACTGCCGTGTTCGGTGAGGACCAGGCTCCGCTCTGGATGCTTCACACGGGTTCACTGCCGTGCTCTGCGAGGACCAGGATCCGCTCTGGACGTTTTCCACGGGGTCAAAGAGCGACGTTATCCGTGTTCTACGTGATCAGGAATTTTGCTCTAGATGCTTCACACGGGTTCACTGCCGTTCTCGGCGAGGACTAGGCTCCGCTCTGGACGTTTCCCACGGGGTCAAAGAGTGACGTTATTCGCGTTCCACGTGACCAGGAATTTGTTGATTGTATCCGTATTTCACAGGGTGGGGATTTGACTCTTGGTGATCCGTATATCGCCGAGCAATGGAACTGGGAATTGCCGCTGTTCCGCTTCGCTTGAAGTTGTGTCCGTTGTTACAACATGAGTGTTGAGACGATCTCTAGATCACTTGCGGCCCGTCGAGATTTGGCTTCTTCTTATGATGAAACCTGGAGGAGGAATACGATCCCTTCTTTGTTTGCTCCCCTGGATTGTGTACAGGGATAGATGTAACATCACCTGTAGGGCATAAATTTCATTTTTATTTTATTTCTTTTCCCGCGATGCTCTATCATTTCAGCTTTATATCACGAAGGTCGCGATTGCCCAACATTTCGGCTATTTTTTGTGGTGCCCAATCATTTCGACTATTTATTTTATTTTTACTCACTGCTTTTTATTGCGAGTTGCCCAATCATTTCGGCTATTTTATATGCATACATTTTTACTTGCTGCTTTTTATTGCAAGTTGCCCCATCATTTCGGCTATTTCGTATGCATGTGTGGCTCGCTAGCATTTTCGTTGCAAGCTTGGATTTTAGACACCGATTTCGGTATTAGCACCGCTACAACTGGGATGTTGCCAGGAGCGAATCATCATTTGCCTCTGTCGATGTTGAACAAAGGTGGCTTAGTAAACAGGGTTAAGGGTCCTGTCGACTAAGGCTTTTGACTTCATGAGCCATAAGGGTCTCACAAAGGTATTTCTCCCTACAAGTCGTGAGAATCTTGCAGGTGTGTTTTCTCCTTGGGAATCGTGAGGATTCCTAAGTGCGTTTCCTCTTGCAAGTCGTAAGGATCTTACAAAAGGGTCTTCTCCTTATAAGTCGAGAGGGCTTACAAGGGTTGTTCGCCATATGAACATATCCCTAGTCACGGATGTGACTTGGTTAGGGAAATGTTTATTCGCGCCCGTGGATTGTATACAAGGGTCAGTATTGAGCCACTTGTAGGGCATAAATTGAAGGTTGTGGGGGTTGCTTAAGCACAGGTTTAGGTCTCTGTGACTTAAGACTTTCAAATCTTATAAGCCGTGAGGGTCCCATAAGAGAGTTCTCCTTACGAGTCGTGAGGATCTCGCAAGTGTAATTTCTCCTTAGGAATCGTGAGGACTCCTAAGTGTGTTGCTCCCTTATGAGTCGTAAGGATCTCACGCGGGTGGTTTCTCCTTATAAGGTCGTGAGGACCCTGCAAGTGTCCTTTAACGAGGTTGCGCCCTTTCGGGTTTTCACAAACACTCGCCGGTAGCCCTGCTTTTTTAACTCACGGAGCCCTTTCGGGTTTTCATCCGTGCCCATTTCGCTTATGGACATACCGTTTTTTATTATTTATTTATTTTTATTATTTTTTTATCGGCTTTGAGATACTGCAATCCACCGTAGTTTATCGACATCTCGGTCAACAGCTAGTTTTAGAACATAGTGGTCCATTGTTCATTTAAGGACGTTTCGGTCCGTCGTTAGTTTAAGGACGTTTCGGTCCGTTGTTAGTTTAAGGACATTTCGGTCCGTTGTTAAGGATGCTGGTTACTACTTAGAGTTCGGGCTTAGGAAGATAACGAGCAGACATAGTCGTCGTCATCTATCATTGACCTAGGCCTTGACCCGTTAAGCGTAGTATTTCTTCAGGAAGCGACCGTTTACTGGCCTGAAAGGTCTTTCACCGTGCATATCCATGAGTAGATACGCTCCACCCTGGTAGACCTTGTCTATGATGTACGGGCCTTCATAGTTTGGCTCGAATTTTCCCCGTTTGGCGCGATTGGGGATCATAGGTCTTTTGACAATTAGCACGAGTTCGCCTTGGCGGAACGCCCTCGGCCTTGTCAATCTTTCGTATGAGCGCGTCATCTTTGCTTTGTAAGCCTCCAGATTTTGTTGCGCTATGAGCCGGGTCTCATCAAGGGCATCAAGCTCTTCAAGTCGAAGGTGAGCATTTTCTTCGTCTGTCAGCTCGTAGTGGACCGCCATTCGTAGAGAGGGTAGCTCTACCTCCAGGGGGAGTACTGCTTCTGTACCGAATATCAATGCGTATGGCGTTGTGTTCGTGGCCGTTTTGAACGTAGTTCGATATGCCCAGAGAGCTTCTTGCAGTCTCTCGTGCCAGTCCTTTTTGTTTCGGGACACCGTCTTCTTCACGATCTTTATCAAGGTTTTGTTGAAAGTCTCAGCTAGACCGTTAGCCCGTGGATTATAAACTGAGGAATATCTCCAGTCTATGTTGTGTTGCTGCGCGAAGCGACTAATCTTGTGGCTTCTGTAGGCTGGCCCGTTATTGGAAACGATCCGTCGCGGAGTTCCAAACCGATAAATGACGTGCGTCCTGAAGAAATGGAGAATATTTTCCGTCTTCACTTCCCTTAACGGTACTGCTTCTGCCTATTTGGAGAAGTAATCAGTCATCGCTAGGATGAAACGATGTCCCCTTGATGATGCTGGTTCGATGGGGCCGATTATGTCAGTCCCCCATATTTCGAACGGCCAGCTAGCCACCGTTGGATGTAGTGGATTTGGATGCTGATGGATGAAGTCCCCATGGATCTGGCACGAGTGGCATTGCTTCGCATACTCGAGGCAGTCCTGGATCATTGTGGGCCAATAATAACCCATTCGTTTGATCTTCAGCTTCATCTTCGGGCCTGCTTGGTAAGAACCGCAGAGTCCGTCATGAACTTCCTGAACGACTCTTTTCGCTTCGTCGGGTCCTAGGCATCTCAACCACAAAGAGTCAAATGACCTCTTGTACAGAGTATTATTGACGAAGACGAAGGACAGAGCTCGTTTCATAAGCTGATGTCTTAAGGACGTATCTTCAGGCGTCCGACGGGATTTGAAGTAGTCTATGAAGACTTCTCTCCAATCTTCAACCTTCTCTTGGTCATTATTTGCAGGGCCGTCTGCTCAGTTGCTCCTCTTTCTTTGGGTGACTCCGGAGATATTTCTGTAGGGGCAAGTATTCGACGGCTTTGTACCACGACTCTGACGTCATCGAGGTTCTCATCAGCCAGTTCTTTAGCGAGCTTGGCTAATGCATCCGCTTTGCTATTTTCTGCGCGCGGTATGTTTTCCAAAGTGTAGAAAGGGATTTGAGTCAGTAGTCGCTGTACTCTCTCGCCATACTTTACCAGCTCTGGCTTGCATGTTTGGTAATCGTCGTTTACTTGATTGATGACCAGTTGGGAATCTCCGTATATAAGGAGGTTTTCAATTCCCATGTCGATGGCGATCTCTAGGCCTACTATCAAAGCTTCGTATTCAGCCTCGTTGTTTGTCCTCGGCTCTGTCAAGGAGAACGCAAAGCGCATTATCCCCCCTTGTGGAGTTACGAAAATAAGACCTACCCCCGACTTGATTATAGGGGTGCTTTGTTTGCGCTTCTTCACGGAAGATGCTCCATCGAAATAAAGCTCCCATCGGATATTACCACCGTCGATCGCATCAAACGCGTGTTCGTCTGGCAGTTCGCAATTCAGAGGGGAATCGGCCGGTATCGGATGCTCAGCGAGGAAGTCGGCGATGGCCTGGCCTTTCACTGCCTTGAGAGGCTGATATGTTATCGAGAACTCCATCAAGAGCAGGGCCCATTTAGCGAGTCGACCAGTCAGTATGGCCTTTGACATTAAATACTTAAGGGGGTCCACCTTCGATATGAGACGGACTTCATGCGCCAACGCATAGTGCCTGAGCTTGGTTATCGCAAAGATCAACGCTAGGCAGTGTTTTTCAATGGGGGAGTAGTTGCCTTCTGCCCCCAGTAGAACTCGACTTAAATAGTAGAGTGCTCTTTCTTTCCCTTGATCGTTCTCTTGCGCCCATAATGCGCCCAAGGAACCTTCGAGGGCGGTTGTATAAAGAATGAGGGGCTTTCCCTTGACCGGAGCAGCCAACACTGGCAGGTTCTGCAGGTATTGCTTGATCTCGTCTAGCGCGCTTTGGCATTTTTGGTCCCAGACGAACGGGGTTCCCTTCTTCATCAGGTGACTGTAGGGGCGGCATTTGCCTGAAAGGTTGGCTATAAATCGCCGGATGTACGCGAGCTTCTCCTGGAGAGACCGCAATTGTTTGAGAGTCCTTGGCGGTGGCATTTCCATGATCGCTTTGATCTTCGAAGGATCTATCTCGATACCTCGGTGCCGGACAATGAATCCTAGGAATTTGCCTGAGGACACCCCGAACACGCATTTGAGAGGGTTCATCTTCAAGTTGTATTGCCAAAGGCGTTGAAATACAGTCTTCAGATGCTCAAGATATTCCTCGTATGATTTGCTTTTCACGACGAGGTCGTCGATATAGCATTCGACGACTTCATGTATGAGGTCATCAAAGATCTTCGTCATGGCCCTCTGATAGGTGGCACCGGCGTTCTTTAAACCGAAGGGCATAACTTTGTAGCAGAATATTCCCAGAGGGGTCCGAAAAGCGGTATGCTTCTAGTCTTCAGGGTGCATCTTTATCTGATTGTACCCTGATGAGCCGTCCATGAAAGAGAAGACCTCGTGAGTGGACGTGTTATCTATCATCAGCTCGGTTACCGGTACTGGGAAATCGTCCTTCGGGCAAGCTTTATTGAGATCCCGGAAGTCCACGCATATGCGCACTGTCCCATTTTTCTTCATTACCGGGACGATGTTGGCGATCCAGTCAGGATATTGAACTTCCTGGATAAATCCAGAATCGATCAGTTTCTTGAATTTGGCGTTTATGCTCATCTCAAGCTCGAGCCGCATTCTTCTCGGCGCTTGTTTGACTGGCTTGACGTCCGGGGATATTGCCAATTTATGGACAGCTATCTCTGGATCCAGTCCTGGCATTTCGGAATAGCTCCATGCGAAGCAGTCTCTATACTGCATAAGCACGTCTTTTAACGCAGCCACCCTTTCTTCAGATAGCAGCTCGCTGACGAATGTCGGTCGTGGGTCGTTCGCCGTCCCCAACTCAATTTTCTTGAGGTTATCGGCAGTGGTGTGTATGCCATCTTCCAGCTCTTTCGGTGCTGGTGGAAATTCTGAAATTACCTCGTCGTCATTGTTTTCGCAGCACCAAGGGAGGTCATCGACATTCTCAGGTTCTTCTTTTAATATTGTTATCATATGACAAGTACGAGCCTGCTTCCAAGATCGATGTGGATCTGGTTCTGCTCTCGTGGCTTTGGGTTCATGCTTCTGTGGCGGCGTTACCCTCCAGCTGTCAGATAGAGCGAACTTGCCGAGCTGATACTGATCTTCGACCCAGTTCTTGAAGGTGAAGCAGTCTTCGATAGGGTGTCCTATGGCTCGGTGATAAGAGCAATAACCCAGATGAGAGACCTCATTAGCTTGCTCAGGGTGTTTAGACTTCGGAAGTGTAATCATTTGATGTTTTAAAGCGAGGTTAAGTATCTTCCATGTTTTATTCTGAGGAAAAGAGTATGCCTGACTCATCTTTTTCATAAAGGACAAATCTGGACCGCTCAATTTCCGATCGCGTGACTTCTCGGTCCCGCTTTGTCGCTGTCGAACGCCTTTTCTGCTCTTTGACTTGTTTCTACCTCTGCGTCGGGCTTTTTGCACAAGAGGTTGACAGGGAGGAGTATTTTCGTCTTTGGCAGCCTGTTGAAGAAGACGTTGCATCCTGGCTTTCTCGTAGATGGCCATCTCGCGATTATGGTCGTCCCGAGCTTTTTGACCCGCTTTCCTGATAAGCTTGTCCATTCGCTCTTCAAATGACGGACTCGGCACTTTGATTGCGGGATCTAGTTTTGATAAGGGGTCGGCATTTCCTGACAAGGCGTCCTCTTCTTCATCGAAGTTATATATGGCGTAGCTACCGTGGACTCGTTCCCGTTTCTCGGCTCTCACGTATCCAAGCCCAAGCGTTTCCATTCTCCCGTTGGACAACTTGCGCTGAGTCCCAGGGACATCCCAAATCCTGTTGTAAAACCGAGCTTATCGAATGGTTTGTTTGAAAGGTACCCCTTGACGCTTCAATAGCCTTTTTAGTCCGTTCGTGTAATATCTGGGCAAACGGATGGGTTGAAGCTTGTCAAGTGTGGAATCTGCGCCATGCCAGATCTTTTTCTCCACTCTTGTTTCCGAGGATCGATAGAATAGGATCGCCTTCTCGTCTTTTCGGCTGGGGGGGACGTAAAATGTCCGCAGCTCTTGCACGCTGTGAGCTTCAAGCACGTCAAGGTCTTTGTAGTGCTCCCGCGGAATCATGGTGATTTGCAAACTCTGATCATCAGCAGGGAATTCTTGTATTGGCGGCCGACTGGAGAACACGGCATTAACCTCATCCTCCGAATCGCTTCCGAAGATCAGTATGGGAGCGGACGGTCCCGGGTCGTGGCGTTGAGATGGCCCAGAGTAAACTATCTCTTCTTCTTCTTCGGTATCACTCCCGAAAACAGGAATGGTGGCAGCGGCTTTGTTCTCCGGTTTGCGACATCTCTCTGTATCCTCTAAATCTGGCAAAAAGTACTTTGCATCTTCGTATTTGCGGACTTCGTTCACGGAGAATGGGTTTAGCTCACCTGTTACGGTATACTCGAGACCATCCTTGAAATATTTCATACACTGATGTTGCGTAGAAGGGATAATATTGTACTCGTGTAACCAAGGTCGGCCTAGCAGAGCATTGTAACATGTCTTGGCATCTATGACGTGAAAATTAATGTCCGTGACGAGTAGCCCAAAGCGTAGCGTCAATATCACAGACCCAAGAGTTCTCGATGATTGGGAGTCAAACCCGGAGATGGTGATCTTGTCCCGAGCAAGGTGCTGGACACTCATGCAAATTTCCTTTAACACCCGCACGTTGAGGAGATTAACGGAAGACCCGTTGTCAACCAAGATTGTTCTGACAACTTGACCAGCTGCCTCAGTCGCCTAGTGAACCCGTATCTGCTGAGCTATATATTCGTCTAAGTCAGCTTTGGAGATTGTTTCCTCCTTGGCTGTTGACAGAGCGGGTGGAGGATTTGACGTTTCTCCACTGTCGTCTTCAAGAACGATTAGAGGATCTTCAGCAGGAGACTCTTGTTGGATCATCATTCCCACCATGTCCTGAAACAGGAGGGCCATTCGTTGTATATTGGCTCCTTGTTCGGCAGCCTCTTTATCCTGCTTCTCCAATATCCTACGAAGGAATTCGGCGTCAGTTTCTTGCTCCTGGCGTTGATCTGAGGACGCCTCGGGGCTTTCTTTTGGCCCAGTGAGTGCGGCCATCGCGTTCATCATTTCTTGGAGCTTCTGCTGTTGCTCCTGAGCTTTGGTTACTGACCGTGTAAGCGGTCTATGACCCGTGGATGCACGGCTGTCCTCTTTTCCCAGCGCCATGTATACCGTATGCACCATCATGCCCCCAGACTTGGGGCGTTTAGGCTTATTGTCCTTGACATTTGCTGCAGGAGTGGGGACTTTCTCCGGCCTTCTTCTCTTTTGAGTAGTCGATGTGGAGGGAGCCGTTGCAGCGGGCACCCAAGCGGTTGTTGTCCTTTGTTGTTTGACGTGACGGTTCTTTTCTCCCTGCACTTTCGCCTTTTTAGGTTGACGAGAGTGATCTTGGTCAATTACCGATTCTTGAACCTTCCGCCAGAGTTTATAAATTTTGGAGGACAGCCGTTGAGGAGCCTGCTCCGGCTTTGTTTCTGTAACGTTCTGCGCAGGTGGAGGGGATCTTTTGAGAACCGCAGTTGGCGAATTTTTGCGTACCCTGTTCAGCAACTCGAAGCTGTTCCCGGTTGGAACAGCAGCCTCAATTTCCACCGTTGGAACTGGTGGAGTTAGTCCGGAGGGGGGGTTGCCCCCAGTCTTCCTTATCCGGCGCCAGTGGCGACGTCGGGCATGACGGGTTGTTGGGATTGATTCAGCGACGGCTTCGTCATGCCCCCTGTTCTGGGGAGGGGCTGCTGCTGGTGTCAGCCTCTTGAAGACTGACGTTCGTTGAGAAGCTACAGATTTCTGAGCGGGAGCGGGAATGGGGGAAGTCAGTCTCGCGAAGACCGACCCTCTGGGAGGAGAAGCCGCCTTGACGACTTCGGGAGCAGCTGTCCTCTTTGGGATGGCCTTCTCAGGTATCACGGGCTATTTGGTGGGCCCTTTGGAGTTCAGGCTCAGTCTAGTGAAGACCGAGGAGTTGGACGACCCGTTGAGAGGGGCCGTGGGAGTAGCAAGTCGATCAAAAACCGACTTCTTTGACGCTTCCGGTACGGGCATTAAGATGTTAATGTTCACCGGCGGGAGCATGGTCCTAAAGAATAGTCCTGTGGTAGCTTGAGTCACTTGTTCCATAGGCATAGTGAATAGGGAAGCAGCCTGCGGTCCATATGCTACACCTCCAGGTGAGGCGGAACGTCGGTTGCATTTGCAGTTCGAGCAGTTGTCAGCCATTGATCCTTTTGCTTTCTGCAGCAAACGAAACACCAAGTCTTAGTACTTCGAAACCCAAAGGCAACCATTAGCAAACCGCGATTGGTTCGCGAATCACGACACACGAAGTGTGGAGTGGAAAGAGGAAAAGGTCCTACCGGGCTTGCCAGAATATGTTCCCCTCCGAAAGACGGCGCGACAGAACGTCTTGCCTGAAATCCGGGGCAGATACTAATTGGTGCTATCCGCCTACCCCTCCGAAGATACCAAGTTGATTTATGGCACCATGTATCGAAGGTTTAAACGGATGCGTCCGATGTAGCAGACTTTATCAGATTCCCCCTCGCTTGAGGGGTTTTTAATTGTGGGGACGCTCTTCCGTGCAGGCGCAAGCCCCTGCAGTTAATTACGCTACCGCATTGCGGTAACAACTTTCTCCTTCTCCAGATGGTCACTTCGTGTCGTGTGTGTTTGATTCGTGTTCGGTTGCCCGTGGATTGTATACGGAGACTGAGTTATGTCGTCGCCCGTAGGGCGTGGACTAGTCCAAATCCGTATTATGTTAGATTTGGGTTTGGGGGTTGTGTTTAAGGATACGTTAGCCTCGTTTGAGACTGAGATCGACTTAAACGTTTGTTAAGGATACGTTAGTCTAGTTTTAGACTAAGATCGACTTAACGGGATCGTTTAGATCCGACAAGAGAGCGATTAGGGGAGTCATGTTGTTTAGTTTAGTGACATTGCGGTCAATAGGTAGTTTAAGGACATTGCGGTCCAATGTTAGTTTTAAGACGTTGCGGTCAAGGTTAAGGACGTCGTAGTCCGTGGATTTAAGGACCCACAGTCCGATGTTAGTTTTAAGACATCACGGTCAAGGTTAAGGACCTCATAGTCCGTGGATTTAAGGACTCCACAGTTCGATGTTAGTTTTAAGACATTACGGTCAAGGTTAAGGACCTCATAGTCCATGAGTTTAAGGACCCCACAGTCTGTATCAATGTGTGGTCATCGGGACCCGTCACCTCTTTGAAGACGTTGAGGAATTACAACGCCAAGTATCAAAAGAGTGAAGAGATGTACCCTTAAACCAAGGTAGATTAAGTGATCTGTAGTCCAATTTGGAAACTAAGATTAATTATTATATTATGAGCCCATTGGCCCAGTTGAATTTGAATTGAGGACTTATGGCAAGCTTGGGCTAAGTCCAATCATGTTTGGGATATTGGCCCTCTGTTGGTTCATTGAAGGAGAGGCTTTGCCTCTGGAAACTTAGCCAATTGGGCTAAAAATAATGTTAATCACTAGAGACCAACAGTGTTGAACACTGGGAATAAGATTAACAAGTTAGTATTAAACACTAAAAGATAATCAGTGTTGAACACTGGGAGTAAGATTAACAAGTTAGTGTTAAACACTAAAAGATAATCAGTGTTGAACACTGGGAGCAGAGTTTTCAAATTAGTGTTAAACACTAAGCAAATCAGTGTTAAACACTGGGGACAAAATGTCCAGACTAGTGTTAAACACTAAGGAGAGAGGGGTCATGTGTGGACACGAGAGAGAGCCCTGACTCTCCTTATTTTAAAAAGTCTTGAATATTTTGAAGTATCACGTGCTATCACGTGATGGGAGTTTTGGTGCTTGTCTGTTAAAGCTTCAGCCAAGGGGTCATGTGGTAGCACGTGAGAGTGCCCTAGAGCTCTTTATTTTGTTCTATAGATGAGTGTTTAACACTTAATTCTGAAAGCCATCACGTGTGGGCACGTGATGGGGGCTCACGCTTTGATCTGTTAGAATGTTCATTAGGGGTCACGTGTTGTCACGTGAGGGCGCCCTAGAGCTCTTTTCTGTTTCCTTGTGTGTGCTTTAGAGATCACGTGGGGCACGTGAGGCATTGCCTCAAAGTTCTTTTCTATGGATCTATGCAGGGATCACGTGGTAGCACGTGACTCTGGTTCTTTGCATGTTTTAAAAATCTGTTCATTTTTAAGAATTAAATTCTTCATAGGGTTAAACCCTAGCGACAAACTTTTAGAGGAATTAAATTCCTGTTTTCTTCTGAAGAATTATTTTCTTAATAGGGTTAAACCCTAATTTCTTTTCTTAAGGGAATTAAATTCCTGTGGGTTTGAGAGAATTATGTTCTCAATTAGGGTTAAACCCTAGTTCTGTTCATTTTGAAGGAATTAAATTCCCATAATATAAGGTTAAACCCTAATTTTATCTCAAAGGAATTGAATTCCTATCATTTTATGAGAATTAAATTCTCAAAACTCAGTTCCTCCTCTGTGTTTTAGATCTGCATGGCAGGATCTCAACCCAATGAGAATTAAATTCTCAATTCATGGGGAGATGTGCACTTTGCAGATCCTCCATCAGAGAAAGAACTAAGTTCTTTTCTTTATATGAGAGTTAAACTCTTTTAAGAATTAAATTCTCCTTTGAAGCCTCCCTTTTCTTTTCTTACCTAAGGTTTTCCTTTTGCAGATAATCAAAGGCTCTATATCTCTCTCTGTGTGTATCAAAAGAAAAGGTCCAAAGGTCCCTTCTCTTCTTTTCTTGGTTCCTATTTATAGGAGAAGGAAGAGAATCAATCTGCTTAGTAAATCTCTCATTGAGAGATTTGATTTGTATATTGAGAGATTTGATTTATCTTCATCATTAATCTGGGCCTTTAGCTTGTTCAGTGAATTTTATTCACCATTGGATTTTAAATCCAGAGATATCTCTATGTTATCTCGGTTAGATTTAGGGGGGAAATCTTTCCAAGTCCAAGATTTTTCCATAAATTGGTGATATTTAATCACCTTTAGATTTTCAATCCAACGGTTTTAGATAACTCTTCTCCATTTTGGAAAGATATGAATGATCTCTCCTCAGAATTTAAATCTGTTAAAGAGTAAGACTTTTAAAGCCGGTCACGTATGGCCACGTGACCGTTGGTCACGTGTGAGCACATGACCCCTGGTCACGTGTGAGCACGTGACCCCTGGAATGGGCTTCTCTTCTGCGCTTGCTCTTTTCCGCTGCTTTAAACGTCACGTACCAATACGTGACCGCTGGTCACGTGTGGGCACGTGATGCCTCTTCTGAAGCTTTTCCTGATTTTAAATCAGGGAACAGCGCTCATTATATTGCACCGGCGCCAAACGCCTCAACGCTTCAACTATAGCGCATCAACGCTCTACATCTAGCGCAAAGCGCTAAGCGCATCTGCGCCCTTCATTTAGCGCAAAGCGCTAAGTGCATTAGCGCTTCACATCTGGCGCAAAGCACCAAGCACACTAGCGCTTTAACCATAGTGCCCTGCGTTCTTTGACTGGCGCTAGTGCCAAGCGCTCTACATGCTTTTATGTGCGCTTCGGTAGAACATAAATTGTTCTTTGAATAAGCCCCAGAGCTATGAAAAATGCTCAGCATTCAGTAAAAGACAAACATTGTCAGAAGCTAAATCAATGCTCAGCATTGTTAAAAGGGCCGAACTCAAACAAATGCTTAACAGCCCAAAAAAAATGTTAAAATATTTTGACCTGATTGGACTTAGCCCAAGATTGACCATAAGTCCTCAAATTCAGCTTAATTGAGCCCACATGCTCATAAATCACAGATCTTGGTTCCAAATTGGATTACAGATCTACCAACCAAAATTGGTTCAAGGGTACATCTCTGAACTCTTTTGATATTTGTCGTTGTAATCCTTCAACGTCTTCAGAGATGTGACGAGTCCCGACAACCAGACATTCTATAGACTGTGGGGTCCTTAAACTCATGGACTATGATGTTCTTAACCTTGACTGTGAGGTCTTTAAACTCACGGACTATGATGTCTTTAACCTTGACTGTGAGGTCTTTAAACTCATGGACTATGATGTCCTTAACCTTGACTGTGAGGTATTTAAACTCACGGACTATGATATCCTTAACCTTGACAGTGAGGTCTTTAAACTCACGGACTATGATGTCCATAACCTTGACCGTGAGGTCTTTAAACTCACGGACCGAAATGTCCTAAAACAAACAATGGACCGAGATGTCCTTAAACCAACATTGGACCACCATGTCCTTAATGCAGGGTTCCTAGGCACACTAAGGAGGTCTTACAAGGCATCAACCATGCCAATTTCAAATTTTACAAGTACCGAGAAACCCTAATACGGATTCGTTAACTAGAGTTTAGGCAACAAAGGAAACTAGTTAACAACTTAACTAAAAGTAAGAAGCTATAACCTTTGTAGATCCGGTTTTCTACTTCCTTAGCTCCACGTAGACGTCCTCTCGCTGTCCATATCGGATCCCGGACTCTAGCAACGGCTTCATCGGAGAAATGGGCGGGCTAGGTCGTCGGCTTCGATGCCGAAGATGATCTACGTCGAGGCAACTCTAGATCGAGCTCCAACTTCACCAAGTCGTGAAACTTGTGAAGAAAACACCCTATACTACTTGGCAAGAGGTAGAGGGTGAAGAAATAGGAGGTGGGTTTACTTTAGAATTGGATTTCTCACTCTTTTTCTCAAGATGCCATTAAAGCTAGTAAGCTTTTCTTCTTGTTCAAGAGGAAGAAGATGAAGATAGAATATGATAAGTGTTGGATTAAAAATGAAAATAATATGAATACTTATCATATACTAACCATAGTCAAGTGTAGAGAGTAAACTAGGGTTAGGTGAATGGTTAGGTTAAGAGAAGAAAACAAAAATGGTCAAGGTTTCAACCCTTCATGAAGCTTCATGAAAGAGACAAGAAAAGCCACCATTTCCATTTTCTTTTCCAAAATCAATAATCAAAATAAATAAATGAATAAGTAAACAAAACCCTAACCATTCATATAACCATGGTTTAATCTTTACACAAACTCAAGTTAACATGTATCATCAAACATGATACAATCAAGTGTACACAAAAATATATCACATATACAATGTGCACATCAAGTGAGAAAAACCTTTTAAAGTGAACCAATACTAGTTAATGCAAAGTAATATATCAAATATATAATTATACATTAAATCATTAAATCAACACTTGATTCAATGATCCGGTCATGTCGCACATAACCGACTAGTATCCAATGTATCGACTTATCGAATCAATCTTCGATTCGATAACTAGGTTATATCGCATACAACCAATCGAAACATTCATCACGAGAATGAAATACGGTATCACATACACGCATTATTCTCGGTACCGCACATATCTCATATGCGCTCCTATTTCGTTTCGCTTGAGCCAGGAAACCTCTGTGTAGGACTCTAAAGACTCGTCAATACGCCGGCAGCAGATGATGATCATATCAAGCACCCACAAGCCGCAAGCGGTCTGCTAAACGTAACGGCCATCCGGGTATTAAGCGACCAGAAGATCGACGAGCTAGCCCGCTCACACTCCTGTGAATCCAACCAGTAACACTTACCGTGCAGTCCGGTCTGTTCGTCTGATATGTCGCATATCAAGTCTAGGGGTGGTAAACGTCAGACCCCAGTAACCGATAAGTCGTGCCGATGTGAGGCTCATAACGGGTCGAGAAACTACTGGTCACACTTACCCGCAAATCTCTGATCAGCCCTGGCCAGGGACTTCCCTGTTACGGCCAATCGAGCACAGTGCAACATCAACCCCCAATACCGGGAGAGACGAAACCTCTCCTATCGCTCATTGCCTCCATGTGACGTGGGACTGGACCCAAAAACCACCGTTTTGCACGCCCTCATGGACGTGGTAAGGTGGAGATCAAAGCATAGTGGGAATCACACAAGACTCTATGACGATCTCGGGTCTACAGACTAACTTGCACAAGTGTCACCTGAGAACTGCCATCTGACATGGGGTATAATACCATCTGGGAGTTCTCGGCGAGTCCGTCCAGTGTACCCAGTCTCCACTGAGCACCCGTATACTATCTCTGATGTCAAACACCAATGGATATGGGATCATCCATCGCCCATCTCATGGGTCGAGAAGCGTATACGCTAGTCTACACTGGTATATCGATGCCCCGTCTCGATACACCCACGACTAGGGACCTTGAAGGATGTACCTATAGACTACCATGTCCCCACTAGTATGATCTGCATCATAGTCCAGGTAGTCAAGTACACATCCTAAGGGCTTTACCAACATGTAACTATAAGACAGTTTAAAGAGACTAGGTTACATGTTAAGATAAAGAGCAACCAGATAGCATACTATCATATCGAGCAAGAAAGTCATCTCTATATATGTCCAAGCATCCAATATAATATATATCATCTGTACAATACTGGCCTCTAGGGCATACATACAACTAACAATCTCCCACTTGCACTAGGGCCAGCTGCTGTAGTATCGCATACCGAGCATCCCGAAGAGTCTCTCAAACTGTATCTGGGGAATGGCCTTCGTGAGTGGATCCGCCGTGTTGTTCTTCGTGTCAACCCTCCTGACCTCGATCTCCCGGCGATCAACTATCTCCCGGATCAGGTGATACCGCCTCAGAATATGCCTGGATCGCTGATGGGACCTGGGTTCCTTGGCCAAAGCCACCGCTCCATTGTTATCGCAATACAAAGGTATTGGATGCTCAATGGATGGAACCACACCAAGTTCAGTAATGAACTTCTTGATCCAGACAGCCTCTTTAGCAGCATCATTGGCAGCGATGTATTCAGCCTCCATCGTCGAGACTGCCACGGTTTCCTGCTTGGAACTCTTCCAGCTAACCGCTCCTCCGAAAAGGGTAAAGACAAATCCCGACTGCGACTTAGAGTCGTCCTTATCACTCTGGAAGCTTGAATCGGTAAAGGACTCCACTTGGAGTTCTCCGTTACCATACACCAAGAGCATCTCTTTAGTCCTTCGCAAGTACTTGAGAATGCTCTTCACAGCTGTCCAGTGACTCTCTCCAGGATCAGCTTGATACCTGCTCACTACACTTAGTGAGTATGCAACATCGGGTCTGGTACATAGCATCGCGTACATGATAGAGCCTGCAGCCGAAGCATAGGGTATCCCTTGCATGCGAGCTCTCTCCAAATCAGTCTTGGGAGACATCTTTTTGGAGAGAGTGACTCCAGAGATCATGGGCAAGTTCCCACGCTTGGATTCTTCCATACTAAACCTCTTTAGTATGGTGTCAATGTACTTGGATTGGGACAATCCCAATATCCGTTTGGATCTATCTCTATAGATCCTGATTCCCAATATGCAGGAGGCATCACCAAGATCTTTCATTGAGAATCTTTGTGATAAGAAGAGCTTGACTGATTGCAGCATAAGAATATCATTTCCTATCAAGAGTATGTCGTCCACGTACAATACGAGGAAGACAACCTTACTCTCTGCCACCTTCTTGTAAATACAAGGTTCATCTGGGTTTTTGACGAAATCAAACTCTTTGATAACGACGTCAAAGCAGATGTTCCAACTCCGCGATGCTTGCTTTAATCCATAAATGGATTTAAGCAGCTTGCACACCTTCCCGCTGCTCCCACTGTCTACGAAGCCCTCTGGCTGAGTCATGTACACGCACTCTTCTAAATCACCGTTTAGAAAGGCGGTCTTAACATCCATTTGCCAGATTTCGTAGTCATGATATGCAGCGATGGCAAGCATGATCCGGATGGATTTAAGCATAGCCACTGGAGAAAAGGTTTCGTCATAGTCCACACCTGGTCTTTGACGAAAACCCTTTGCAACAAGTCTAGCTTTGAAAGTCTCCACTTTCCCATCTATACCAAGTTTTTTCTTCAAGATCCATTTGCTCCCAATGGGTTTTACCCCTTCAGGAGCAACTTCCAAAGTCCATACTTTGTTGGTGTACATGGATTCCATCTCGGACCGCATAGCATCCAGCCATTTCACTGAGTCCCTACTCGTGATGGCCTGCTCGAAGCTAGTTGGGTCATCATCCTCCATGATGCAATCCTCGCTCCCACCATCCATGAGAAAATCGTAGTATCTCTCAGGTTGGCGAGGAACCCTGCTAGATCGGCGGAGAGGCTGAGGTTCATTGGGAGCTACTGAATCTTCTGGTTCCACTAAATCTTCAGTTACGGTTTGTGTATCTGGAACTTCTTCCAGCTCTACCACTTTGCCACTAATTTCTTTTTCAAGGAATTCCTTTTCTAAAAAGGTGGCATGTCGAGAAACAAACACTTTTTGTTCCTCTGCATGGTAGAAAATATATCCATGTGAATGTTTGGGATATCCCACAAACTTGCATAGAACTGACCGTGCCTCGAGTTTGTCCGGATTTTGCCTTTTGACATAGGCCGGGCAACCCCATATCTTAACTCGTTTAAGACATGGTCTCTTCCCACTCCATATCTCATATGGTGTGGTAGGTACAGATTTAGTTGGAACTTGATTCAATAGGTATGCTGCTGTTTCCAGCGCATATCCCCAGAAGGAAATAGGTAACTCAGCTGTACTCATCATAGAGCGCACCATATCTAATAGGGTGCGGTTCCTCCGTTCTGATACACCGTTGTGTTGTGGTGTATATGGAGGAGTCAGCTGAGAGAGAATCCCATTCTCTTTTAGGAAGTCCAGGAATTCAATGCTCAAGTATTCACCTCCTCGATCAGATCGAAGGATTTTAATACTTTTTCCAGTTTGGTTTTCAACTTCTTGTTTATATTCTCTAAATTTCTCAAAAGCTTCTGATTTGTGTTTCATCAGGAACACATATCCGAATCTAGAGAGATCGTCAGTGAATGTAATGAAGTACGATGAACCATCCCTGGCATGTGTAGACATGGGACCGCATACATCACTATGTATCAGTCCCAAGAGTTCAGTAACTCCTTCTCCGTGTCCTGTAAACGGAGTTTTGGTCATCTTGCCTTTGAGACATGACTGGCAAGTGTCATAAGATGAAAATTCAAACGGATTTAAATATCCATCCTTATGCAACTTTGCTAGTCGTGTCGCATTGATGTGACCCAGTCTACAATGCCACAAGAAGGATTCGTTCAATTCAGAACTCTTCCTCTTGTGTGTGTTTGTTATGCTCAGAACTGTTGATTGATTTAGAACATAAATGCCATTGCACAACGTGTCTGATCCAACCAACTTTTGGTTACGGAAAATGTTCATAACATTATCCTGTAATACAAAATTATATCCCTCTTTACTCAATAAAGAAACCGATATAATGTTGCATATCAGGTTCGGCATGTAATAGCATTCGTTCAGAACCAAAGTATTACCAGTAGGTAATGCAAGGTGATATTCCCCGACAGTCTTAGCTGCAACAATTGCACCATTTTCAACTCTAATGTTTTTATCACCTTCTCCAAGTTCTCTACCTTTCCTGAGCCCATGTAACTGATTACATATATGGGATCCTGACCCGGTATCTAATACCCAGGACGTAGGGCAAATGGAGAAACAGTTCTCAGTAACGAACACACCCGAAGAAAATGCATCATCATGTACTTTCTTCAATCGGGTGGCATGGGAATCCTGGTATTCCCCTATATCCTGTTCATTCCTATAACTCTTATAAGAAAGAACGGAACCAACGTTCCCCAGCACAGTATAACATGCGGGTTCAGTCAATACATCCATATTATTATCTTTATTAGGGCATGACGTGGTCGCTACCTGGAGAGAGAGAGAAGAAAACACTTTAGCGTATGCTCTTGCAAGATCAGATTGGTTATTATCTTATCTAATCGGGATGGCTCCCACTGGTTTTTATCAAATCTTCCTTCAAACCCTAAAAGGAAAGACTAGCCGGGATTAATTACACCCTACAACTTCGCCAATCTTTCAGCCAGGCCAGTGTCGGTACTTTGAGGGAGGTTCCCCGTGCTTTCGCACGGACCTAATTAAAGTAAACCTCGTTTTCCCAGAGGCGTAACCCCGTTGACACCTTTCTAGACACCTACTTGATCGGCTAATTGTAATGTGTAAAACTCTCCCAGGAGTAACTCTTACTCACAGTGGGTATCGGGATCCAACTATCTCATAGAAGGTATGCAATCTCATTGCAAATTTCAACACTTGAAATTCCCGATAATATTTTGCCCCTAGCGTCTTATGACCTTGACAAAGGCCAACAAATCATAGGCTGCTAGTCAAGTTCAACCCGTCATTTCTTGATTGAATCAAACCCATCCGCACGGCCCTTGACAAAGGCCAACAAGGTCATACGACTACCCTGAAACAATCTGCATCACATGCACAAGCAGATAAGCACTATTCAGCTACCGCACACTACGCCTTGACAAAGGCCAACAAACGCAGCATGAATACTAAACAGTTCTTATCTGAAATGACGGAGGGCTACGACAGGTTTTTCTGAAAACCTATTGCGTAATGAACTTGATATCGTTGTAGAATCGAATGATTTTGAAATGGAGTGTTTTTGAGGCTTTTTCTAGTTTTGCTAAAGGGGTCACTCCCGGTGAAGGGATCGTCGGCCCTTTCCTCGTCGAATGAGGTGCGGGATATATCATATATATCGCTGTGCAAAGCAAAACTCCAAAAACAATCAAAAGCAAACCGAGTGTGTAGCATCTGCCAGTTATTGCTAAAGGAGTCACTCCCGATGAAGGGATCTCGGTCATTTCCTTATCGAATAAGGTGCGGGATATATCACATATACCTCTGTGCAAAGCAAGAACTATAACTACCTATTTTATTTAAAATTTGATTCTACAACATCATTTAGGTTTCTTTTCTTTCATTAATCACATTAATAAAGTCCCATTATTTAAGTTACCTAAACATCACAGATAAATACGACGTACACTTATGCCATCCGCATTCGCCTCGATGTCCCCTCATGCACCGTTAGGTTAGGTAACTAACGGCAGAGCGGGGCAGGGCTAGCGCGGGTGTAAAACATAAGTAACGCCTATATAATATATCATATATACTATATACAGTATCTATCACAGAACATCACATGATCACATCACAGATATCGCAGCATAAGAATCATATGAAATATTGGATATACTAGGACGTCCGTGTTTTCAATACGAGCCAGTATAAAACACGGATTCCACGGTCGCGATGAATAGCCAAACCCACATCCCTAGACCCCTACGAGAGCTGCAAGCAACCCTACCAATTCTAGGGTTAGGAGACCCGGACTCGACTCCTCGAGATGGTCTCCCATTGGACCCTAGAACCCGGTTACTTGTGCTCCCCTCCTTGGGTCTATCCTAATGCGGAAAAGTAAATAATATACAAAGGGTGACATCTTCCGCAACCTGGAAGTGCCCCAATAAAAGAATATTACATACAAGTTTTTACATGAATGAAAATGAAAAACACCCATCTCACATAAAAAAAACCCCCGGCTATTCGAACACGACTATCCAATAAAACATATCCAGCAACACATAACATCACATGTCATCAACGTAAGTAAATATGCGCATCCCAATTGTCGTTGACATATAGCAACGAAACCGGCGATATCACATATTACACTTACGGTCACAGAAAAGAAAGTGTAAAACTACAACAGTTGGAATCCGCAACCTCTTTAGACATCGCATGCCTAATCAAATGAAATACTTAGACATTACATGCCTAACAATTATAAACCCCGCATTTTAGTCCCATTATCGAAAACTCTTTTCAATATCAAATGAGACTAAACAGCTAGATTTATAACATTCATCCAGTTATCTTATAACTGTTTGTGAATTCCAATTATTGTATCCCATTCCGGATAAATAGAAAATATCAAACTTTCCGATCGAACATTCGAATACCCAAGTTTTCCCGAAACCGTTCAACACATGAAATAAGTTCAAAGACATTCACTTCATGCCTTAGTACCAACGGTCCAGCCGTAGAAAGTCAAGCCAACGCCTCACATGTGGCACGCCGTACTGCCCCAAACCCTAAGGTTCAAAGGGCAGTTCAAGACGGTCACATAATCGAGTTAAGGTTTGTTGTCTTCTAGAGGGACCATCGCGTTACTTGCACTACTTGGAACGTCCTTAAACCACAGAAAAATCCAACACATGGAAATTTTTCGGCAGGGGAAAAAGTGGGTATTTTTATCTGGTCGAACTTTTTAACATATTCTAAAATATCCGGAAAGCCACACAGACAAAATTTGATAATCCGATCGAGTCTTTGATTCCCAATACAACCCCAGAATACTCAACTGTAGAGTCACAAGAAAAATACCCAGAAAATATAGCATTCAATTATATGAATTACTGTGCAGAAATCATTGGACAAGGAGACAGAATGGCCGCGGAACCGCCGCACATGCCAAGCTTGTGCCGCGGTTCCGCGGTGGATTAATCGAATTAGACCCTCTTTTTTCACAGTAATTCAAATAAGACCCTGCTTATTTTTCTGCATATTTTTAATTCACAAAAATCCAAATTTTCAGAAAATTTCCACAGAGCATTTTGGATAAGGGTTTCGATGTTCGTTCGGATTTCAAACGCCGTCTACACTTCACCTAAGGCTCTAGCTAGGCTCTGATACCACTGCAGGGTTCTTAGGCACACTAAGGAGGTCTTACAAGGCATCAACCATGCCAATTTCAAATTTTACAAGTGCCGAGAAACCCTAATACGGATTCGTTAACTAGAGTTTAGGCGACAAAGGAAACTAGTTAACAACTTAACTAAAAGTAAGAAGCTACAACCTTTGTAGATCCGGTTTTCCACTTCCTTAGCTCTACGTAAACGTCCTCTCGCTGTCCATATCGGATCCCGGACTCTAGCAACGGCTTCATCGGAGAAATGGGCGGGCTAGGTCGTCGGCTTCGATGCCGAAGATGATCTACGTCGAGGCAACTCTAGATCGAGCTCCAACTTCACCAAGTCGTGAAACTTGTGAAGAAAACACCCTATACTACTTGGCAAGAGGTAGAGGGTGAAGAAATAGGAGGTGGGTTCACTTTAGAATTGGATTTCTCACTCTTTTTCTCAAGATGCCATTAAAGCAAGTAAGCTTTTTTTCTTGTCCAAGAGGAAGAAGATGAAGATAGAATATGATAAGTGTTGGATTAAAAATGAAAATAATATGAATACTTATCATATACTAACCATAGTCAAGTGTAGAGAGTAAACTAGGGTTAGGTGAATGGTTAGGTTAAGAGAAGAAAACAAAAATGGTCAAGGTTTCAACCCTTCATGAAGCTTCATGAAAGAGACAAGAAAAGCCACCATTTCCATTTTCTTTTCCAAAATCAATAATCAAAATAAATAAATGAATAAGTAAACAAAACCCTAACCATTCATATAACCATAGTTTAATCTTTACACAAACTCAAGTTAACATGTATCATCAAACATGATACAATCAAGTGTACACAAAAATATATCACATATACAATGTGCACATCAAGTGAGAAAAACCTTTTAAAGTGAACCAATACTAGTTAATGCAAAGTAATATATCAAATATATAATTATACATTAAATCATTAAATCAACACTTGATTCAATGATCCGGTCATGTCGCACATAACCGACTAGTATCCAATGTATCGACTTATCGAATCAATCTTCGATTCGATAACTAGGTTATATCGCATACAACCAATCGAAACATTCATCGCGAGAATGAAATACGGTATCACATACACGCATTATTCTCGGTCCCGCACATATCTCATATGCGCTCCTATTTCGTTTTGCTTGAGCCAGGAAACCTCTGTGTAGGACTCTAAAGACTCGTCAATACGCCGGCAGCAGATGATGATCATATCAAGCACCCACAAGCCGCAAGCGGTCTGCTAAACGTAACGGCCACCCGGGTATTGAGCGACCAGAAGATCGACGAGCTAGCCTGCTCACACTCCTGTGAATCCAACCAGTAACACTTACCGTGCAGTCCGGTCTGTTCGTCTGATATGTCGCATATCAAGTCTAGGGGTGGTAAATGTCAGACCCCAGTAACCGATAAGTCGTGCCGATGTGAGGCTCATAACGGGTCGAGAAACTACTGGTAACACTTACCCACAAATCTCTGATCAGCCCTGGCCAGGGACTTCCCTGTTACGGCCAATCGAGCACAGTGCAACATCAACCCCCAATACCGGGAGAGACGAAACCCCTCCTATCGCTCATTGCCTCCATGTGACTCGGGACTGTACCCAAAAACCACCGTTTTGCACGCCCTCATGGACGTGGTAAGGTGGAGATCAAAGCACAGTGCGAATCACACAAGACTCTATGACGATCTCGGGTCTACAGACTAACTTGCACAAGTGTCACCTGAGAACTGCCATCTGACGTGAGGTATAATACCATCTGGGAGTTCTCGGCGAGTCCGTCCAGTGTACCCAGTCTCCACTGAGCACCCGTATACTATCTCTGATGTCAAACACCAATGGATATGGGATCATCCATCGCCCATCTCATGGGTCGAGAAGCGTATACGCTGGTCTACACTGGTATATCGATGCCCCGTCTCGATACACCCACGACTAGGGACCTTGAAGGATGTACCTATAGACTACCATGTCCCCACTAGTATGATCTGCATCATAGTCCAGGTAGTCAAGTACACATCCTAAGGGCTTTACCAACATGTAACTATAAGACAGTTTAAAGAGACTAGTATACATGTTAAGATAAAGAGCAACCAGATAGCATACTATCATATCGAGCAAGAAATTCATCTCTATATATGTCCAAGCATCCAATATAATATACATCATCTGTACAATACTGGCCTCTAGGGCATACATACAACTAACACTTAAACTGGTAATCGACCGCAATGTCCCTAAACTAAACAATAGAGTCCAAATGCTCTTTTGTCGGATCTAAACGATCCCGTCAAGTTGATCTTAGTCTAAAATTAGACTAACGTATCTTTAACAAACGTTTAATTCGATCTTAGTTCCAAATGAGACTAACGTATCCTTAAACCCAACCCCCAAACCCAAATCTAAAGAAAATACGGATTTGGACTAATCCACGCCCTACGGGCGACAACATAAATTAGTCTCCGTATACAATCCATGGACAACCAAAAACAAAACAAACACCCACGACACGAAGTGGCCATCTGGAGAAGGAGAAGGTGGTTACCGCAATGCGGTAACGTAATTAACTGCAGGGGCTTGCGCCTGCAGGGAAGAGCGTCCCCACAATCAAAAATCCCTCAACGAGGGGGAATCTGACGAAATCTGCTATATCGGCCGCATCCGTTTAAACCTTCAATACATGGTGCCATAGACCAACTTGGCATCTTCGGAAAGGTGGATGGATAGCACCAGTTATCATCTGTCCCGAAATTCAGGCGAGACGGACCTGCGCGGCCGCATCTCCTCGTTTCAGCGGGGAACAGATTCTGGCACGCCCGGTGGTACCTCATCCTCTTTCCACTCCACACTTCGTGTGTCGTGTTCGCGAACGAATCGCGGTTTGATATGGTTGCCCTTGGGTTCGAGGTACTAAAATTTGGTGTCTTGCTCCATGCAAAAAACGAAAGATCAATGGCTTCTACCTGCACAAAATGCTCCAGCTGCAACTGCAACTCCCATTCCGCCTCCTCTGGAGGTATAACTTGCGGGCCCCAGGAGGCCTCCCTGTTCACAATGCCGGTGGACCAAGTAACTCAGGCCACCACTGGGCTGTTCTTTGGGACTATGATCCCATCCATGAGCTTCAATGCCGCGATGTTGCCGCAAGAAACCCCAAAGAAGTCGGTCTTTGATCGACTTACCACTGCCGCAGCCCCTCTCAATGGGTCGCCCAAGTCTAACGCCTCAGTTTTCAACAGACTGGGCCAGAACGCCAACAAGCCTGCAATACCTAAAGCAGCCATCCCAAAGCGAATAGCCATCCCGGCTCAAGCGGACGAAATCACTGGAAAGGATTCTCCTGACAAGAAGTCAATCTTCACAAGGCTGGCCACTCCGACTCCCGCTCCAGGCGAAGTCACCTCTGCCCAGAGGTCTGTATTTGATAGGTTGGATATTACTTCTCGGCGAACGTCGGTCTTCAAAAGGCTGGCACCGGCGACAACCCTCCGTCAAGACAAAGGGCATGACGGAGCCATCTCCATAGCTGAACCAACCCCATCCGCACGACATGCTCACCGTCGTCACTGGCGCCGAGTAAGGAAGGCTGGGGGCAGCTCCCCTTCTGGACTAACTCCGCCAGCTCCCATGGTGGAAATCAAAGCTGCTATTCCAACTGAGAACAACTTTTAATCGCTTGGGAGGGTTCGCAAGAACTCTCCGACTGCCGTGCTGAAGAGATCTCCTCCGCCTATGGAGATTACTACAGAAAAGAAGCCGGAGCAGCCCCCTCAGCGGCTGTCCTCCAAAATTTATAAAGTCTGGCGACAGGTCCAAGAGTCGGTGATTAACCAGGACTACTCTCGCCGGCCAAAGAAGTTTAAAGCTCAGCAAGAAAAGAGCCATCTCGTGGCACCACAGAAGACGTCATCTGTCTGGGTGCCCGCTGCAACGGCCCCCTCGATTTCAACTGCTCACAAGAGAAGGAGGCCAGCGAAAGCCCCCGTGAATGCGGCAAACCTCAAGGACGTCGAATCTAAATGCTCCAAGTCCGGGGGCATGCTAATACATACCATTTATATGGCTTCTGGAAAAGAAGAAAGCCGTGCTTGTACGGGTCATCGACCGCTTACCTGATCGATAACGAAGGCTCAGGAACAGCAGCAGCAGAAACTTCAGGAGATGCTGACTGCAATGGCCGCACTCACTGGGCTAAAAGAAAATCCTGAGACCTCGGAGTAACTTCGGGAACAAGAAACGAATACCGAGTTCCTCTAAAGAATGCTCGAGAGGAAAGAAAAAGAGGCTGCGGAGCAGGCAGCCGATATAAAACGAATGGCTCTTTTGTTCCAAAACATGGCTGGGATGATGTTACAGCCAGAACCTCCAGCTGAAGACCCCCTGATCATCATTGAAGACTACAGAAGGGAGACATCGAACCCTCCTCAGGCTCTTTCAGCAGCCAAAGAGGAGACCATCTCCAAAGCTGCCCTGGATGATTACATCGCTCAGCAAATACAAGCTCACCAGGTGAATGAAGCGGCCGACCAAATTGTTAAAACTGGGCGACCATATCCAGGCTGGTATGACCAAATAAGGTATCCGTCGGGATATACGATCCCTAAATTCCATGTATATAAGGGGACGGGAAATCCGCATCAGCACGTCGCTCAATTCAGAGCCTTGTGCGGCAATACCGGAGGTGATGATAAACATCTGCTCCGTCAGCTTGTTGGTTGCTTGTCGGAGACGGCATTCGAGTGGTATTCTGAACTTCCAAACGACTCCATCAAGACTTTTGCAGAGATGGAGCTATTACTCACCCAGCGTTTCGCGAGTGCTAGTGAATGCACCCCAATAACGGCATTGATCAATGCCACGGTGAAGCCAGGTGAAACGTGGGTGCAATACGCAATACTGTGGTGAAATTTATGGTCAAAATGTGAGCAGCGCATCGAGGAAGCGCCGGCAGTGGGCATGTTCATAGGCACTCTGGACCCTCAGGCAACTATTTCCCAATTCATTATGTTCTTCAAGCCGACCATGTTCCAGGCCTTGATTGAAAAACTGGCCCAGATGGGTTATAGACCGTCTCCTCCAAAGCCTGAGCCGCGAAACGAAAAGGGTAAAGAGAATGCGACATTCGTTGCGAATACTCAACAGCATCCCAGTGGCCCAAAACTAACTGATCTCCTAGACGAGAGGCGGCAATTCTATATTGAGAAAATAAAGCGCCCTTATTCATTTCCCCGGGATAAGACGAAAAGATTGTTCGAGCTAGCGGTGCGCAACAGGCTCATCAATCTGCCGAATCCAAAACAACCGTTGCAACCCGGCGAGGCTAATAGTCCAAATTATTGCCCCTATCATCAAACGGTAAGCCATCCAATTGAAGATTGCTTCGTCTTCAAGGGCTGGATTGAAGACCAGTATCAACAGGGCAAATTTGCCCTGTCTGAGAACTGGAAAGTGAACCCACCACAGCCACACGCTCCCAAGAAGACGGAAACACCGGGGGCATCATGCTCCTTCATAGAAGAAGCTCCATGGAAGGTCGTTCTTTCAACCAAGACTAAAAGAATGCTAAAGGATCTCCAAACATGCCCGGCAATCAGGTGGAAGAATCCACTAGAATCCGAGATCATCGAGGGAATGCTAAAGCCGCGCCCAACTCCAAAAATTGGTGGTGATAGTCAAAGCGCTCACACCCAGCCGTCAAAGTCTTCGAAAAAGAAGAAGACCAAAAAGCCCATGAAGCACGGTGACAAGCGCACGGACCTGCAAAAACAGATTGACACGCTGGAAGAATATAACCAGAAGGCGCGGACCCCAGTCACACTCCAAGAATTTCTCAGCCACGTCCTTGAGGACGGAGATGATGACAATGGAGAAGACTCGTCGGATGAATCTAAAGGTTATGTAGCAAGCTGCCATGTGATCTCTCACTCGTCGATAGACAATGAAGAAGCTCCTTACACAGAGAAACTGGGGGTAGATCCTGAGTCGGAACTTCTAGGGCCATCAGACAAAATGATTGATACATTCCTGGACGAAGCTCTTCTTAAAAGCAAAGCTGCTCGAGAGCGTGAGATGGCCATATTTGAAAAAACCAAACGCCGGCGACTGGACGAAAGGATTGAAACACTCCCGCCAGATCGAAGTACGTCCACCGCAAATAAAAGCTGGTTCAAGACGAGGAAGAGGTTCGCCAAAGCCATATCGATGGGAATGAAGCTGCCACCCTCCGAAGCGAACGCTCTTGGTGAAGCGGAAACACATCCTAGCTACTGCTTATATCATCGAAAGATTGTGCACCCCACTGATGAGTGCAACGCTTTTAAAAGATGGTGGCAGGGATATGTTGCCCACCGACAACATTTCAAGCGAATGAAACGCAAAGCTCGTCGGGAGCAAAGAAATCCGACCGAAGAGCGCAAAAGAACTGCCGGCAACTGCCATATGGTTGACTATGGGGAATCACAAGTTCTCACCTTTGGGAGCGATTCTGATGAAGAAATAGCTCTTGGCCCTCTCTTCAAAGAATCCACCTCGGGAAAAGAGGAAGAACCGAAGAGCTGCGAGAACATTCAGCTGCGCAATCGCACATTACGTGAAAAGAATCTTGGACTTGCAAATAAGGGCTCGAACAAAAAAGGATAAGGGGAAAGAAAAAGTCCCTGAGGATATCGCCCTCGATGATCGAGTCGTCGAAGAGCTGGCAGCTAAGGACCCGCCCAAGAAAAGTAAGGTGGATTACAACGTTCTTGCACACCTAAGGAAGATACCCTCGCAGCTCAGTATTCTCGACGCCCTTCTGCTAGCCGAAGAAGAGAGAGATTCATTGATCAAGGCGTTACAAGAGCCTGAACAATTCCAAGCTTTCCTCGCCGAAGAAAAGATGAAGGACGAGTTGGAAGAAGTGCACACGGCCGATATCACCTTCGGCGATGAAGGCCTCCTTCTCGGGACGTGTGAGCATAACCGTCCCCTATATGTCTCCGGATACTGTCATGACATCAAGATAGATATAATCCTGGTCGACAATGGGTCCTCCGTCAATCTCCTTAACGTAAGAGTATTGAAGGAGATATGCATGAGCGTTCAACACCTCGCTCGGGATAAGATCACTATCTCCGGGTTCGACTCCCAGTCATCACGGACGCTCGGGTCTGTGATACTGACGCTGCGCTTTGGGCTGCTAGTCACTGACATCAAGTTTCACGTCATTGACGGCAAGACTTTCTACAACGCTTTGCTCGGCAGGCCTTGGTTACACGAGTACAACATTATCCCTTCTACATAACATCAGTGTATGAAGTACTTCAAAGATGGTCTTGAGTACACTGTGACGGGGGAGTTGAACCCATTCTCCGTGAATGAAGTCCGAAAGTACGAAGATGCAAAATACTTCTTACCGGATTTCGAGGACACGGAAAGATGTCACAAACCAAAGAACAAAGATATCACCACTATTCCGGTCTTCGAGAGTGATACCGAGGAAGAAGAAGAGATAGTTTATTCAGGGCCGCCCCAATGCAACAAGCCAAGACCGTCCATCCCTACGTTGATCTTCGGCAGCAACTCGAAAGATGAAGTCAATGCCGTATTTTCTACTCGGACATCAATTCAAGCCTTTGCTGATGATGATCGAAGTTTGCAAATCACCATGGTTCCGCGAGAGTATTACAAAGAGCTCGATGCACTTAATGCCTATAGTATGCAGGAACTGCATACATTTTACGTCCTTCCCAGGCGAAAAGGTGAAAAGGCGATCCTATTCTACCGATTCGGGGAAACCAAAGTGGAGAAAGAAATATGGCATGTCGCCGATTCTACACTCGACAGGCTTCAGCCCATCCGTTTGCCCAGATACTACACAGACGAATTAAAAAGACTGTTGAGGTACCAAGGCATACTCTTCAAACAAACTGCTCGACAAGCACGGTTCTATAACAGGATCTGGAGCGTCCCCGGAACTCAACGAAAGTTGCCCAATGGGAGAATGGAAACGATCGGGCTTGGATATGTTCAGTCCAAGGAAAGAGAGCGATTCCGCAGCTGCTACGTCATACATGACTTCGATGAAGAAGAAGATGCTCTGTGGGAAGATGCTAACCCTACACCAAAACGAACTCCCGTCGTGAAAATGCCGAGCCCGTCGTTCGAAGAACAAATGGACAAGCTAATAAGGGAAGCAGATCAAAAGGTTCGAGACGACCATAATCGCGAAATGGCCATCTACGAGAAAGCCAGAACGCAACGCCTCCTTCAGCAAGCTGCAAAAAATGAAAATGCTCTTCCTTATCAACCCGTCATACAAAAGGCCCGACGCAGAGGAAAAAATAAATCAAAGAGCGGGAAAGGCGTTCGACAACGATAAAGCGGGACCAAGAAGCCACGCGATCGAGAATCGAGCAACCAGGATTCGTCTCTTGTAAAGAATATGGGTCGAACGTATTCTTTCTCTTAAGACAAGACAAGGAAGATACTTGATCTCGCCGTAAAACATCAAATGATTACCCTTCCGGAGTCCAAGCTGTTAGTGTATATGCCCTAGGGGCCATTATTGTATCATACTAGCTTGTATATTATTTAATAGAAGCTTGGGATATTCACAGTTACATTAACAGTCTTGCTAAACATGGTAGTATGCTACTTGGTTATATCTATCTTAATATGTGTGTACGTATTGATAGAGCCCTTAGGATCTTACTTGACTACCAGCGTTGTGATGGCAGTCACACTAGTGGGGGCTGGGTAGTCTACAAGCACATCCTTTTTCAGGTCCCTAGTCGTAGGATTATCGAGACAGGGCATCGATACTCCGGAGTAGACTAGTGTGTACGCTTCTCATCCCAGTTGGGGAGATGGTCTGTCCAACAGCCATCGGTACGTCGTACTGGAGATAGTATACAGGTGCGCGTTGGGTTACGGGTACACCGGACAGGACTCACAGGGAACTGTTGGTTGGTATTATACCCGTCGTCAGTTAACAGTTCCCAGGTGACATGAGTACAGCATAGTCCGCAGAATTGACACTGCTGCTTCGCCTCGAGTGTGTTCCCACTGTTCTTAGATTGCTACCCTACCACGGCTCAAAGGAGTCGTGCAAATAGGTAGCAGTTGGGTGCAGTCCCGAAGCACTTAGAGGCAGTGGCGGTTAGACAGGATTCGTCTCACCCGGTATTGGGAGTTGATATCGCGCTGTGTCTGAGAGCGATTACGCAAAGTCCCTGGCTAGGGCAAGCGAGATTTACTGGTAGGTTTTCCAGTAGTTTCTCAAGGTGTAATGGGCTACGCTCCAACATGACTTATACCGCTTTTAGGGAACTGACACTTGCCGCCCCCTAGGCCCGATATGCGATAGTCCTAGACGAACAGACCGGACTGTACGGAGATTGTCACATCAGGCTCAGTAGGAGTTCGAATGGGTTTCCTCATCGGCCTTCTTATCGACATCTACCTGGGGAACATTACGTACAGCTAGCGCCGCTTCCGGTCTGTGGTTAAACCCACTGCCAGCGTAGTAGTCAAGTCTTTAGAGTCCCACACAGAGAGTTTCCCTGCTCCGAGCGAAACGATATAGAGGTCTTATGGTTTTACGACAGGGTTCGGACACACACGTGCATTTATGCACGTACGATGTTCGGACAGTTTTTACTAGCCGGCTTTGCTTTAAGCCAGATTCTAGTATCGGATTATTGGATTTATACAGTCTAAAGTTTTTCCGTGTTTTCACGGATAGGAGGGGCGTTCTCGTAAATTCTCGAGAAGCTTCTAGAAGGATGATGACTTGGGGGCTAAGGTGGCATTTGTATTTATTGATTTAGTGACTCATTTGTGTGATTCATTCATGTACTTAATGGTGCATTTAATGACTAATGACTCATGAGATGAATCACTCATAATGAATAATTGAAGCATGGTTGATAAATCATTTGAAAATTCATTTAATAAATCTTTATGCTTCATATATTCAAATGATATCATTATTTCATTTCATTCTCACTCTCACTTTCTCTGTCCTCAAGCTCTCTCTCTTCAAACTCTAATCCTAACCTCTCATGTGTTGAGATCAAAAATTAGCAAGACTCATTAATCCATAATCATACTCTATATTTCCTAAGTGACTTTGATTAGCAATTAGAGTAACCTAGTTACCTCAAGATTAGAGGCAAATCTTGGAGTAGAAGCTCTCGGGTGGATCGTATATTACAAAGAGGAGGCCGACGAGGAGGTGGTTAACGAGAAGAAGAAGGACTTGGTTCATTAGGTATAATCTTCTTTCATAGTAGCTAATTACTCCTATGATAGTGTTAGTTATAGTTTAGCAAAGATCCTTTCAGTTAGTCGATGTTAGTTTCAAGAAAAAGATTGTTTTTCATATTTCCGCCTCCCCGCAACTCGTGGGGTGTATAACATCGACTTACAGTGGTATCAGAGCCTCGTTAAACCATAATTAACTTGTTAGAAAAGTCGTTCGAAATTCGATCGCAAAACGAACCGGAAAAAACATCAATTTGACCAAGTTTCTGTCGATTTTAATACGGGGTCTAAAAATTTTTCAATGACCCTTAAAATTACATGCAGGAAAATATAAGAATATTGGAGAATTTTGAGGTCCTAACTCGGCCAAACCGCCGCGGATCCGCGGCCGATCCAACCGATCCGCCGCGGATCCGCCGCCGAGTTGAAGCCAAGTTGACTCAAAATTCCCCAGTAACTCTTCTGTGATGTTTTTATTCTTTCTGGAATGTTTTGTTTCTGCTCAAGTCTCAGATGCACAGAGAAGTTTTTGGAGTAGAATCAATTGTGTTTGCTCAATAGAAATTCTACGATGTATGGCTAATTATATTATATCTATGATTTGTATAATGTGTTCGTAAACCTCCCCTAACTGCTAGTATGTCGGTTGGCTGGGGGTTGCACATTTCTGTAATGATTTTACTGTTTGTGTTTATGAACTTGATTGGATCGTTGTGATAATTAGCCGGGGTTTGAGATGGGTTTTTTAATATTCATTCATTCGATATAAATTGTAATATGATGTAATATTCATTTGCGGGGCACATCCAGGTTGCGGTTGTAGCCACCGTTGTATTATTTCATTTACTGTTTTTGCTTCTAGGATAGAACCAAGGTGGGGTGCACAAACTACCGGGTACTTTGAAGTGTTTAGTGGCCTACTCACGTTGTTGAGGGAGACCGTTTCACTTCGGATACTTGGCGGATAGTTTGCCGTACCCGTAAGGGTCTAGGGTGGTGTTCATATCAGATTTTTGCATTTTCATACCGCCCAATTTTTATCACATTGCATATCCGTAGATACTCTTGAGCCGTGTTTGCTAGTCAATTGCAGGATACAGGTTCTCGGTTCCAAAACGGTGAAATTCATGGAAAACACGACAAAATCCGGGTTCCTGCCAACCACAGATAAAAACACGGTCTCTGCTCCTCATCCGTATGTTGCCAGATATCAATAGGAAGACAAAAGATCAAATCAATGTCATTCTCATGCACAAGGCTCAATGGTAGCACAAAATCCAAGAGATCTACGCGGAGCTCGAGGCAAATCATGACAAAATCTTGATAAAAAGTCCACCTTTCCCTCAACAGAATTCTGGAAAATTCGTGGAGCAATTATAAGAAAATACATATACCAGAATAATGTAGACAACAGATCAGGCCAGCACCAAAAATTGGGGGGCCCAATTCAATCATAAGGCCGCGGATCCGCGGCCAAAGTGGGGTCCAGGCCGCGGATCCGCGGCAATAAAGTGGCGGCAGTTGAAGATTTTTGGGGGGTTTTTTGGTCTTTTTGTTTAGGTTCTGGTGGTTGCCCTAGGGTTTCATTCTATGGCCTATAAATAGCCCAGAAGTTTGTGAAGGAAGGGGTCCAACTTTGTAATCTCATTTTGCCTAGTTGTAATGTGTTTCTTCTTCCTCTTCTCACCTCTTCTCCATTAAACTTGTAAGTGAGCTTTTGAGTGAAGAGTGATGAATAAAGAAGAACAATTTGTTATCATGCTTGTCTCTTTATTTGTATGCTTATTATAATTTTATTTGTTGCAATTTTACTTGTTGTAATTTTAATTTGTTAAGTAGTTGTTGTTATTTTAGTTGTTTCTTTCTTCTCTCTTTTTCTTTATCCTTACATACGACAATGATACTTACGCTAGATCCTCGCCAAGGTGAGGTCGCAAATAGTTAGTCGTATTCTTCTAATCTCCTTCTTTCTATCTTCCTCTTTTGTGTTGTTTTATTTTTCCGTATTATGAAGTGTGAGTAGTTCTATACTTGTTAGGGTAGGATAAGGGAAGTTTGAGAGAAGGAAATCTCTCTCACTCTTTCCTTGCCCAACAACTTAAATCAACTCCCGTTAACCCAACCACAATCCGCTCCTTACGGCACCCTATCCTACATGATAGCGGTGATTCCGTAGTGAGACCGGTTGTGGTTAAATTAACCGGAGGTTATGGATAAGAGCCAAGAACGGACGGACAAGCACCAAAAGGAAGGACTATGCGTTGGAAAGCCTAGCTTATACTCGCAAGTTCCTTCCTAGTCGTGCTAATCCCCGTTGTTGCCGATTACCGTAACACCGATATTAAGTGGGGCAACGAAAGATGTGGAGACTCCTAACTCAAACTAACCTAATCCTAACCCTAACAAGCTCTCTTTAAATATCAACTCAACACTTAGATAACTACAAACAAAATCTGAACAACCGGACTTAACTCGTCGAAAAACACATAGAAAAAGATTCCCATCTCCCTGCGGACGACCCGTACTCAACCGGCTAGCTACGTGCGAAACCGTCTTGATTGCGGTATTTAGAACTAAACTTGACACGCTCGTATCCGTTCAATCAAATGGCGCCGTTGCCGGGGAGACGGTAGTCTATTTCTAAGTGAAATTTCGGGTTAATCTGTGAATATAAAAACAACCAAAAACAAAAAAAAAAATATATACTTTGTAAAAATCATCTTGTTATTCTTGATTAGTTTTTGTGCAAGTGTGCAGGAAATACGAAGCTCAAGATCGACGCCTAAAGACGTTGGAAATACGGAGTTCAAGTACAGTGCCAAAGACGTGGGAAGATAGACCCACAGTTCGCGGCTACACCGCGACGGACAAAAACGAAGCATCCGGTCTACTGTAGAAATCTGGAGCAGATACAGTGAGCATATTAGAATTCCACACATCCAGACAAGTAGAGGAGATCAAACAGAGCCCACACCAGAAAAATCAATCCACAATACCTCATTTCCGCCGCGGAACCGCGGCATTAGGGACATTTTGCCGCCCTTCCGCGGCCACTTGGTGGGGTCAGTGTGCCATCTTCTCTCTGTAAGTCCCTCTGCCTCTCTCCACTCCTCTGAGCTCCACTGAATTGTGTTTTCTGCAGCCTTCTTTGCGCAAATTCTTCTCCCCCTTCCAATAAACTGTTCTTGTGCAGGATTCTTTGCGCCGCAAATAAAAATTGTTTGCTGTTGATATTGTTACTGTTTTGCATTCTTTAATACGGACTTAAGGGGCTTGAAACCAATCCAGATTGGGTGGGGATTTCATCACCCTTCCCAGGACCCCGGAAATCACTAAAGCATATGCATTGTCCATTGTAATTAAAAAAAAATACTAGACTTCAGCCCTAAGGACTTCGCGCTCATTAGGAGAAGATAAACCTTGTTTAGAACCTTGCTTAACCGTATATTGTTTACGGGGTGTCTAGGAAAGTGTTAAAGGCGCAACCGCCGAAAGAGAAAGGGTTATTTAATTAAGGAACTTCGCGAAAGCGTTGGACAACCTCCCCTTATCTCTGCACTTACCTGGCCTCGTGATCAGTGTATTTTTAAGCTTGTTTCTCGACACTGTTTAACTTCGACAATCAAGTTCAGGAGCAGGTCTAGTAGACCTAGGTTACCCTAGATCTAGGTGTGATTGTGCATATCTTGTTTGTGATTGCTTAAGCCGTATTCCCGTACATACTTCTGTAAATCTTTTTCTAAAAAAAAAAAAAGAAAAAATCAAAAACTTTTACAAAAACTTGCCCTTTTGTCGCCAAATCCATTTTCACCCAACACCCATCGCCTTTCTTCATTGACGTTTTCTTACCCTCACCTTCTTCGCTTTGACTATACTAAACTCGTTTAGTGTATGTCCGCTTGGACTCGGGACACTAGCGCCCGTCTAGTCCGCGTTACGTTAGTCGCGACCGACTACGCGATCGACTCCGAAGTCGATACTCCGTCCACTCCTCTTTCACCCCTTCCTTTGCCGGCCAACTCCGACGTTGACCGAAATTCTGTTCGTACATCTTCACCTTCACCTTCACCTTCACCAACCTCTTCTTCCGCGATGTCGGGATTTAATCCGAACATCTCGTTGACCACCCCGGGATTGGCTCCACCTCCTATGGAGACCAATCTCCCACCACCGCCGCCTGTTGTAGCGCCGCAGCGAATTGCGCTCCAGGATCGTTTCTACCCTACCCGTTCTGCACTTCCAACCTGCCTTTCTCTTCCTCCGGCCAATGGGGACAACTTTGAAATTAAGCCCCATTTCATCAACATGCTTCCACGTTTTCATGGGCTTGAATCTGAAGATGCCTATATCTTCATTAACAAATTTCAAAACGTCTGTGCCATGATGAAAACAACCCAGCTGTCGGACGATGCTATACGTCTACGGGTCATTCCGTTCACTTTATGCGATCTCGCAGAAAAATGGCTGTATAGCACCGCTTCCCACTCAATCACCAGCTGGGACGAGTTTGTTAAAGCGTTTCTGAAAAAATTCTACCCAAATCATAAGACCGCAAGAATTCGAAATGAGATCAACCAATTCTCCCAGCTTCCTTCTGAACCCTTTTGGAAGTGCTTTGACCGATACAAAGACCTTCTTGTTCAGTGTCCTCACCACGGTATAGAGAAATGGCAACTCTGCCAAACCTTATACGAGGGACTGAACCCAGCAACGAAGCAGTTGCTGGAAACCATCTGTCAGGGTCACTTCCTATCCAAATCTGACGAGGAAGCGTGGCAGTTCTTTGACGATCTTGCGGAGCAAACGCTACAGTGGGAGAGCACCAGACCGACTTCTTCTTCTTCTACCTCCACTTCTACCGGTCAGTCTAGGGTAGGAATCCACCAACTCGATGTCTCTATTGCGATGAAAGCTGAAATGGCTGCAATTACACGAAAGCTTGAAGCAATAGAGAGCAAATTTTCTGCTCCTGCCCCCACACCTGTTCTCCCCCTTCGTACCATCTGCGCTTGTTGTTCCGATCCGTCCCACTTGACCGAAGAGTGTCCTTACAATCCACCCTCGCAAGGACAGGATCAGGTTAATGCATTCCAGCAAAGACCGAGGAATGATCCATACTCTTCCACCTTCAATCCCGGTTGGAGGAACCACCCCAATTTCGCCTGGAATCAGAATCAGAATCAATTCCAGGGCAACAATTTCCAAAGGGCCCCTCCACCGCAACAACAAGCGCAACAACAAACTCAGTATCAGCAGCCCTTCCAACCCCAGCCTTACCAAAACCAGACGAACAACTTTGCACCGAACAATTCCTTTCCACCAAACAACTTTGTTCCGTCAAACAACGATAAGGTTTCCTCGCTCGAGCGAAGTCTGGATGCGTTTGTTAAACAATCGACTCAATCCACCGCCAACATCCAGTCTTCGATCCAATCTTTAGTGCAACACACCGCCGCACACGGGCAGAGCATCAAGACCATCGAGGCCCAGATTGCACAGCTGAACGCGGCCTTGAGCGAGCGAGAGAAGGGGAAGCTCCCGTCCCAGCCACTTCCAAATCCCGGCCACCCACATAATGCACATGTTGCTCTTGAACAACAAAACCATAATGTGAGTGCCGTGACCACACTGAGATCAGGGAGGGTGCTGCAAAACAACATTGGCAAGCAAATCAACGATGACACCCCGGCCGCTTCTTCTTCTTCTTCTTCTCCTGCTTCTTCTTCTTCGTCTTCCGAGCCTATTCTCCGTTCTTCACAAGGCTCTCCTTCCTCTTCTTCTCTAAACGGACCCGCTTCTCACTCCACGAAAACACCTATTCTGGGATCCGTTCCAACTCCAAAATCTCCTCCTCCAGCATTAGACTCAACCAATTTTCAAAATGTTCCATTTCCAAACCGGTTGAGGTCTAACAAACAAAATCCACAAATGGAGAAGATTTTGGAGTTATTCAAGCAAGTTAACATTAACATTCCTCTTTTAGATGCTGTCCAACAAGTCCCTTCTTACGCGAAAATCTTAAAGGACTTGTGCACGAAAAAGAGGAAGTCTCAGGTACCCAAGAAGGTTTTCTTGGCTAGTGCTGTGAGTGATGCCCTTACCCAATCTTTACCACAAAAACGGAAGGACCCTGGCTGTCCTACGATTTCAATTACTATTGGGGATAAGAACATCAACCGCGCACTATTAGATCTTGGTGCCAGTGTTAACTTGCTTCCGTATTCAGTATACGAGCAATTAGGCGTCGGCGAGCTGAAACCCACACACTGCACTCTCCAGATGGCCGACCGATCGATCACCCATCCTAGGGGTGAGCTAGAGGATGTGTTAATCAAAGTCGGGGACTTCATATTCCCCGTCGACTTCATTGTCTTAGATACACAGCCTGTAGCTAACCCCCGGAATCAAATTCCGGTGATACTCGGTCGCCCATTTCTCGCAACCTCAAATGCTGTGATCAATTGTCGCAATGGTTCAATGAACCTCTCTTTTGGAAATATGACAATTGAACTCAACATTTTTAGGCTGGGGAATCAGCCCGCCGAACCTAATGCTCATATACTGGATGTTTGCTCGATCCAGGAGATCACCCCCGAAGAGTGTGAATTCGAGGAGTTTTTGTTTGAATACGATAATCTTGACGCCACTAGTGCGTGTCTCTTCGAACCTGCTGCTGTTTCTGCGCCCGATAATGACTACGAGTGTTTCACGTTCACGAACGATCTTAGCCGCGCACAACCCGAGTTTGAATCTTTCGACTTTTCGGATGAGTTACCTGAACCATCCGACTCGGTTGCCTACACTCGTTTTGAACCTTTGCTGGAGTCCTTTGAGTTCGAGACCTTTGCACCAGTATTGCCTTCCATCATTTCACCTCCAACGCTCGAACTCAAGCCGTTGCCGTCTCACCTTAAGTATGCTTACTTAGGTGAGAACGAGACCCTCCCTGTCATCATCTCGGCTTCTCTAGCTCCCGAGCAAGAGAAAGCCCTTCTCACGGTCTTGCACGGCAACAGGCAAGCTTTTGGCTGGTCCATGGCGGACATCAAGGGGATTAGTCCCCTCATCGTTGAGCATCACATTCATCTGATGGATGATGCCAAACCAGCCCGGGATCCACAAAGACGTCTTAATCCAGTCATGAAGGAGGCTGTGAAGAAGGAGATCGTCAAATGTCTAGATAGTGGTATCATTTACCCTATCTCTGATAGCCAGTGGGTTAGCCCCATTCACGTTGTCCCCAAGAAGTCGGGCATCACGGTCATAACCAACGAGGCGAATGAGTTAATCCCTACTCGCACCCAAACTGGGTGGCGAGTTTGCATTGATTACAGAAAACTCAACGCCGCAACGCGGAAAGACCACTTTCCGCTACCTTTTATTGACCAGATGCTCGAACGATTGGCCGGACATGAGTACTATTGCTTTCTTGATGGCTACTCTGGCTACAATCAAATTCCCATCGCCGAAAAAGACCAGGACAAAACCACTTTCACTTGTCCTTTCGGCACGTTTGCATATCGACGCATGCCCTTTGGGTTATGCAATGCGCCCGCTACCTTCCAGCGGTGTATGATGGGGATTTTCTCAGACATGGTGGAGAAATTTCTGGAGATTTTCATGGATGACTTCTCCATTTTCGGCGACTCCTTTGACGAGTGTTTGCTGCATCTTGACGCTGTCCTTACACGATGTAAGGACAAGAATCTCACTTTGAACTGGGAGAAATGCCACTTCATGGTGCGTGAAGGTATTGTCTTAGGACATATCATCTCGCAAAATGGCATAGAGGTTGACAAAGCAAAGATTGAGGTCATTTCCAATCTGCCTCCTCCCCGATGCGTCCGAGATATCCGAGCCTTCTTTGGCCACGCCGGTTTTTATAGACGGTTTATCAAGGACTTTAGCAAGATTGCTAGGCCCTTGACTCTTCTCCTGGCCAAGGACACGCCATTCGACTTCAGCTCAAGTTGTGCGGCTGCTTTTGAATCATTGAAACACTCACTCACTTCTGCTCCCGTTCTCTCTTCCCCTGACTGGACGCACCCATTCGAGATTATGTGCGATGCATCCGACTTTGCCATCGGTGCTGTCCTTGGACAGCACATCAACAAGATGCCGCACGTGATCTATTACGCAAGCCGAACCCTGAACGACGCACAACTCAATTATACAACAACTGAGAAGGAATTCTTAGCTGTTGTATTTGCTTTAGAGAAGTTCAGGCCGTATCTCATCGGCTCTCCAGTTATCGTTTACACTGATCATTCTGCTCTGCGCCATCTTTTTGCGAAGAAAGATGCCAAATCTCGGCTTATACGTTGGATCCTCTTGCTTCAAGAATTTGACCTTGTCATTAAGGACAAAAGAGGATGTGAAAACGTTGTTGCCGACCATCTTTCACGACTTCCTTCTTCGCCGTCGCTTCCTATCCCAATCAATGACGTCTTTCCGGATGAACAACTCTTGACAGTATCTCGCGAACCCTGGTTCGCAGATATTGTGAACTATTTGGTCACGGGATTACTACCGACTGAATGGTCGAGTCAGGACAGACTTCGCTTCTTATCCCAAGTAAAACATTTTTACTGGGACGAACCCTACTTGTTCAAGTACTGTCCCGACCAGATTATTCGTCGGTGTGTCCCTGATGAGGAATTCAAGAGTGTGCTGTCATTTTGCCACGACCAAGCATGTGGCGGGCATTTTGGGCCCAGAAAGACAGCTGAGAAGATCTTGCAATGTGGTTTCTACTGGCCACAACTTTTCAAAGACGCTCACGACTATTGCAAGACTTGCTCCCGGTGCCAACACATGGGCCGGATATCCCGGAGGAACGAGATGCCGCTCCAACCAATCTTGGTTGTGGAGATTTTCGATGTTTGGGGGATAGACTTCATGGGGCCGTTTCCCAGCTCTTTTGGGAACTTGTACATCCTTCTAGCTGTTGATTACGTCTCTAAATGGGTCGAGGCTGTGCCCAGCCGAACTAACGACAACAAGGTTGTCGTTAGGTTCCTTAAAGAAAACATTTTCTCACGGTTTGGGCACCCCCGAGCGATCATTAGCGACAATGGAAGTCATTTCTGCAATAGGACTTTCGAGGCCTTGATGCGGAAATACTCCATTAATCATAAGCTTTCTACGCCCTACCACCCCCAAACCTGCGGGCAGGCCGAAGTTTCAAATCGGCAAATCAAGCAGATACTGGAGAAAACGGTTTCCAAGAACCGTAAAGATTGGTCTTTGAAACTCACTGATGCCCTTTGGGCATTTAGAACCGCTTATAAGACCGACCTTGGCATGTCTCCCTATCGGCTTGTGTACGGAAAAGCCTGCCACCTTCCTGTCGAAATCGAGCATCGCGCGTTTTGGGCGATAAAGGAGCTGAATCTGTCTCTGGAGGACGCGGGCAGCCATCGGAAGCTGCAGCTGAACGAACTGAGCGAGCTTAGGGATGAGGCTTACGACAACGCGGTTGTCGTTAAGAATCGAACGAAGGTGTTTCATGATAAACACCTTGTGCGCAAAACCTTCGTACCTGGTCAACAGGTACTTCTTTACGACACCCGACTTCATTTCCATCCTGGAAAGCTCCGATCTCGCTGGAAAGGGCCGTATTTTGTGCGGACTGTGTATCCGCAGGGCGCTGTGGATTTGGAAAATCCAAAGGACGGTTCACTCTTCAAAGTGAACGGACACCGATGCAAACCGTACCTTAGCGCCGAACCAACAGAGGAGCTCCTGTTCTTACAGGAGCCGGTTTACCTTGCTTGATCTTCCTCTGCCTACCTCCAAACTTCGGTTATCCAGCCAAGCACAGTGGACACTGTTCCAAATAAGTTTGGGGGTATGTATAAACCATTTTGTTTATATTTGTGTATATTCTTTTTCTTTTCTTTCAAAAACAAATAAAACTTGTGTATCGCTAACCGACAGTTTTGAACCTTCAAACTGATCTCTTCATGCAACGACAGTGAGGACACTGTCCAGTTTAAGTTTGGGGGTACGCTCGGTACGCATTTCTTACCTTCGCATTCATATGTATATTTTGCATCTGCATATTTAAATTCATAAAATCCATAAAAATTTGAAAATTTTCTAAAAAATATAAAAACTTTTTTGTCAAGTTAGCTTGTGGAAGAACTCTGATTCAACATTCGACGGTTTTTTGTTTGAAAAAATAGGAATAACTAGATCTTATGTTTGGATTTTGAAAACCTGAAAGATAACTCTCCTTTGAAGTTAACTATAGCTGATATAAGTCTTTACATCACACTACACGTGTCGTAAGATTTTGGGAAATAGATGACAAGTCTTTCATGTTTAAACTTTTAAACAGATAAATGATTTTCTGAGGATCAAATAGGTTTGTTCTGAAATAAGTAATGTCAAGAATAGTTTATGAAGTAAAGCGAATATGAAGGAATGTTATTGATGCCATAATTGGAGCTAAGTCTGAAAAATAACCCATCTGAAACTTGATTGGAATGATTACACACCAAACCCACTAGACACGTCTTTTATCCAAAAAAAATATTTGAACTACCGGTTATATCTCCGTTCGTATTAAATCATCTGATTTTCACGCCAAACTGTCTTTTGTTTTTTTTAACCTAGGTAACTTGAGTAATTAAGTCCGCTGGGGTGTTTCTACACCTAATGCCCTAAAACCAACTGGTTTGGGTGCATTGGCCCAAAGCTCGCTAAGAAGCCTAGAAAGTCCAGTTTAAAACAAAGTCAAGCAAGTGTTCTCTCCGAGTTAAAATTCCTAACGGTTCTTTGTGTGAGAATAATCTTGATAAAAGACAGGCTTTTATAAAAAAATTTAACGGAGATATGAAGGTTTTACTCTTTGATAAAGACTATCGCACGTTCACAGAGGTGTGTATGAAATGAAAACAAGAAAAAGGTGGAGTGAAAGATACGACTTAGTTTCCTGTTAAGGAAGATAGAAATTCTGAAGTTGAAACCTTACTGCAAAACGAAACTTGAAAAATGCTTAACTCATTATAAAACTTATGTGATCCTTTTAAAATTGTTATCTGGGCTTTATTGTGCGGCATGATGACTCTAATCGATCCTTCTGGAACTCAACGACACTATCCGCACTGCACGTAAAGACATATAAAATTTGTAGTTAAATAAGATGTGAGGTGTGAAAAATAAAGGTTCGATAGTCTAGACTAAGGATTATAGAATTGTTATTTTCTAAAACAAAACTTTAGGGTTTGAAACTTAGTCATTTTTACAAACCAACTTGACCGGATTTTGTGGGTAGTATCCGCTGAAAACCCTCAGGAGACAACACTCCTCCTACTAGGGACACCTAGAGGTTTAACGGCTTGTTGCACATGCTCAGTGCAATCGCGTTCCCTGCGAAAGTGAGGTTAGGAAATTTTTTGTGAATAAATGGACTTTGCTCGGGACGAGCAAATGATAAGTTTGGGGGTATTTGTTCATATCAGATTTTTGCATTTTCATACCGCCCAATTTTTATCACATTGCATATCCGTAGATACTCTTGAGCCGTGTTTGCTAGTCAATTGCAGGATACAGGTTCTCGGTTCCAAAACGGTGAAATTCATGGAAAACACGACAAAATCCGGGTTCCTGCCAACCACAGATAAAAACACGGTCTCTGCTCCTCATCCGTATGTTGCCAGATATCAATAGGAAGACAAAAGATCAAATCAATGTCATTCTCATGCACAAGGCTCAATGGTAGCACAAAATCCAAGAGATCTACGCGGAGCTCGAGGCAAATCATGACAAAATCTTGATAAAAAGTCCACCTTTCCCTCAACAGAATTCTGGAAAATTCGTGGAGCAATTATAAGAAAATACATATACCAGAATAATGTAGACAACAGATCAGGCCAGCACCAAAAATTGGGGGGCCCAATTCAATCATAAGGCCGCGGATCCGCGGCCAAAGTGGGGTCCAGGCCGCGGATCCGCGGCAATAAAGTGGCGGCAGTTGAAGATTTTTGGGGGGTTTTTTGGTCTTTTTGTTTAGGTTCTGGTGGTTGCCCTAGGGTTTCATTCTATGGCCTATAAATAGCCCAGAAGTTTGTGAAGGAAGGGGTCCAACTTTGTAATCTCATTTTGCCTAGTTGTAATGTGTTTCTTCTTCCTCTTCTCACCTCTTCTCCATTAAACTTGTAAGTGAGCTTTTGAGTGAAGAGTGATGAATAAAGAAGAACAATTTGTTATCATGCTTGTCTCTTTATTTGTATGCTTATTATAATTTTATTTGTTGCAATTTTACTTGTTGTAATTTTAATTTGTTAAGTAGTTGTTGTTATTTTAGTTGTTTCTTTCTTCTCTCTTTTTCTTTATCCTTACATACGACAATGATACTTACGCTAGATCCTCGCCAAGGTGAGGTCGCAAATAGTTAGTCGTATTCTTCTAATCTCCTTCTTTCTATCTTCCTCTTTTGTGTTGTTTTATTTTTCCGTATTATGAAGTGTGAGTAGTTCTATACTTGTTAGGGTAGGATAAGGGAAGTTTGAGAGAAGGAAATCTCTCTCACTCTTTCCTTGCCCAACAACTTAAATCAACTCCCGTTAACCCAACCACAATCCGCTCCTTACGGCACCCTATCCTACATGATAGCGGTGATTCCGTAGTGAGACCGGTTGTGGTTAAATTAACCGGAGGTTATGGATAAGAGCCAAGAACGGACGGACAAGCACCAAAAGGAAGGACTATGCGTTGGAAAGCCTAGCTTATACTCGCAAGTTCCTTCCTAGTCGTGCTAATCCCCGTTGTTGCCGATTACCGTAACACCGATATTAAGTGGGGCAACGAAAGATGTGGAGACTCCTAACTCAAACTAACCTAATCCTAACCCTAACAAGCTCTCTTTAAATATCAACTCAACACTTAGATAACTACAAACAAAATCTGAACAACCGGACTTAACTCGTCGAAAAACACATAGAAAAAGATTCCCATCTCCCTGCGGACGACCCGTACTCAACCGGCTAGCTACGTGCGAAACCGTCTTGATTGCGGTATTTAGAACTAAACTTGACACGCTCGTATCCGTTCAATCAGGTGGGGTAATGGCTATTCATCACAACTGTGTAATCCGTCTTTCGTTGCAAGCTCAAAGGAAACACGGATTGCTTGTATATCCAATAATATTCATCTGTGATCTGGAATGCCTATTATTGCGTCTGACGAATGTACAAAATCTATATATGATAGCTATTTAGACGTCACTTATGTTTTACACCCGCGCTAGCCCAGCCCCCGCTCTGTCGTTAGTTAAGTAACCTAACGGGTGATGACGGGACCCAGTGGCGAATGCGGGTGGCATAAGAGGACGTATTTTCGTTGTTTTCTGCAATGATAGGTTAATTGATGGGACGCATTATTAATAATGCAAAGAAAATAAATCAAAGTTGAATCGTTGGAACAGTTTAAAAGAAACCACTCGGTTATTTTTAAAACGGAAGATATTTTTTAATTGCGGAGCTTTAACCACTCCTTTTAAAAGCTATCAGGTTCCTTCGGTCATATCAAGCTCACTACGTTCACGGTTTCGCCAAAACCATTCGTAGCCCTCCGTCATTTCATTTGGGTATTCAGTAGTATGCAAGCTATGTATTTTGAACAACGCCAAGGCATAGTGTTTGGTAGCTGCTGGGTATTCATTTGTTGCATAGATAGATTAGTTAGTTTGGGACAGTCGTATTATCATTTGACCAACGTCAGGAGTATGTAAGGATGGGTTCAAATTAACAAGATAATGATGGGTAGAACTTGACATGTGACTTATGACATTTTGACCAACGCCAAGGTCATAAGAGCATGGGGCAGAAATTATATCGGGAATTTCAAAAGAAACTGAAATTTGCAAAGAGATGCATACCATTTGGAGTTTGATGAATGTTGGTAGGATTCCTTCAACATTATCACACGATGATATTTGGATCCCGATCCTACTATGAGTATATGCTACTCATCAGGAGATTCGTCACTTAACGATCAATGCTATAAACCAAGTAGGTGCCGAGAAAGATGTCAGCGGGGCTGCGCCCCCAGAGAAAAAAGGTTATTTAATTAAGGAACTTCGCGAAAGCGTTGGAAAACCTCCCTCAAAGTACCGACACCGGCCTGGCTGAACGGTTAAGCAAGTATTGTACGGTGAGAATAGTCCTGGGTAGTTCTTCCTTTTTAGTTTGAGGAAGGATTCGCGAAACAGTGGGAGCCATCCAGTTTAGATAAACTAAAAACCACTCTAAACTTGCAAGAGCATCATGCTAAAATGTTCCCTCTCTCTCTCAGTGCAGCGACCCAAAACATGATAGGACTTAAGTTACTACTAGAAAAAAATATACTGACAGGGCCAAACTATAAAGATTGGCTGCGGAATGTCAAGATGGCTTTGACCTATGACAAATTAGGGTATGTCCTTACTGCTAAGGCACCTGATGCCCCTGGTCCCAAATCCAGTAATGCGGATAAGGAAATCCGCAAGACCTGGGAGTTAGATTGCACGAGGGCCAAGTGCATCGTGCTTGCCTCGATGAATAATGAACATCAAAAGAGGCACGAGGATATGGATCTTGATGCCATATTTCTCCATACAAAGGAACTTTATGGAGAGCAATCTCGTATAGCAAGATACGAGACCTCAAAGAACTTGTTTCAGGCGAGGTTGGCCGTCGGATCATCGGTAGGAGAACATGTCCTAAAGATGATTGGCTATATAGAAGAGCTCGCAGACCTTGGGACGACTTTAGAGAACGAGCTCTATACAGACTTGATTCTCCAGTCCCTTCCTTCCACCTACGCCCAGTTTATTCTGAATTTCAACATTCAAAGAAAAGAAGTTGAACTTCCAAAACTCCTTAACATGTTGACGAGTGCAGAGGGCACAAAGGAAACCCCCGCTATGTTTGTTCGCGGTGCTTCTTCTTCCGGGTCCAAGGCTAGGGCCAAAGGAAGGAAGAATAAGGCCGCCACCAAACCTAGAGGAGGTGTTAGTAAGGTGGGAGTGAAGGGAAAGAAAAAGATTGCGGTGCCAGTAGTAGCAAAGTATGAGTGCTTCCACTGTCATAGGAAAGGGCACTAGAAGAAAGATTGCAAGGCTTGGAATGCCAAGAACCAGGAACCGAAGCAAGCTGTGGCTTCGACTTCAGGTGTGTTTGTAATTGAGAATTGTCTGTCAATCAACTCTACTTCCTAGGTATTGGATACCGGATCAGGATCTCATATATGCAATTCATTACAGGCACTGAGAAACCGTAGAGTGCTGAAGGTTGGTGATATGACCCTGAAGGTTGCTAACGGAGCAAGCATGGGAGCTGTGTCCGTAGGGGATTATCACCTTGGATTGACGAGTGGACATATTTTGGTTTTGCATAACTGTTTTTGTGTACCCAGTTTAACGTGTAATATCATATCGGTTTCGTTGTTATCAAAAGAAGGTTATGATTTCACGTTTGTAAGCGATGTTGTTAACATCCACCTTAATCATGGTTTGATTGGGTCCGGTACACTAGATGACGGTATATATGTCTTAAACCAATTATAGATTTTCAATGTCCAGAACACACTAAAAAGAAAGTCTCCAGATTTGAATAAGGCTTTCTTATGGTATTGTAGACTGGGTCACATCAATGAGACAAGGTTAACTAAGTTACATAGAGAAGGATATTTGGATTCGTTCAAATATCAAACTTATGCCACTTGTCAATCATGTCTTAAAGGAAAGATGACAAAAACTCCATTCACTGGACATGGAGTAAGAGCGAGCGAACTTTTAGGACTCATACACAGCGATGTATGTGGTCCAATGTCTACACATGCAAGAGGTGGTTTTTCCTATTTCATTACTTTTATGGATGATTACTCTAGATACGGATTCATTTTCTTGATGAAACATAAATCCGAGGCTTTTGAGAAATTCCAAGAGTATAAGAATGAAGTAGAAAACCAAACCGGCAAAAGTATCAAGACACTGAGATCTGATCGAGGTGGTGAATACTTAAGTGCCGAGTTCCTAGGTTACCTAAAAGAGAAAGGAATTCTCTCTCAGCTTACTCCTCCATACACTCCACAGCATAATGGTGTATCGGAAAGACGGAATCGAACTCTATTGGATATAGTACGTTCCATGATGAGTAATGCTGAGTTACCGCGATCTTTCTGGGGTTATGCGCTAGAATCAGCGGCATATCTTTTGAACAGAGCTCCTACCAAGACTGTGCCTACCACGCCATATCAGATGTGGAGTGGGAAGAAATCCTATCTTCAGTATCTAAAGATATGGGGATGTCCAGCTTTTGTTAAAAAGCAGTATGTGGACAAACTCGAGGCATGATCAGTGCAGTATAAGTTTGTGGGATATCCAAAGAACTCCAAGGGGTATTACTTCTATTACGCAGAGGAACAAAAGATTTTTGTTTCTCGTAATACCCATTTTCTAGAACAGCGGTTTTTAAAAAAGGAAACAAGTGGGAGCGAAGTAGAACTGGAAGAAATTCCAGAACCACAAACTACTACTGAAAGTTTGGTAGAACCAGTAGTTCAAGAAGAACAAGACATTCCCGCGCCCCTCCGCAGGAGTAGTAGGCCGTCTCATCCGCCTGAGAGATACTACGGTTTTCTCATAGATGGGGATAGAGAGGATTGCGTCATTGATGATGATGAACCTACTAGCTTCCAGCAGGCCATCCAGAGCGGTGACTCGGTATGATGGCTAGATGCAATGCGGACCGAGATGGGGTCCATGTACACCAACAAAGTATGGACTTTGGACTTTCCTCCAGATGGGTTAAAACCCATAGGATGCAAATGGATCTTCAAGAAAAAGATTGGTGTAGATGGACAGGTAGAAACCTATAAGGCTAGACTTGTTGCAAAGGGTTTTCATCAAAGACCTGGTTTGGACTATGACGAAACTTTTTCTCCAGTGGCTATGCTCAAATCCATTCGGGTCCTTCTTGCTATTGCCTCCTTCCATGATTATGAGATCTGGCAGATGGACGTAAAGACGGCTTTTCTAAATGGTAATTTGGAAGAGTGCGTCTATATGGATCAGCCAGAAGGCTTCAATCAGAGTGGGAGCAGCGGGAAAGTGTGCAAGTTGCTTAAGTCCATTTATGGACTAAAGCAGGTATCGCGGAGTTGGAACATCTGTTTTGATGAAACGGTCAAAGAATATGACTTTATCAAAAATCCAGATGAACCATGTATATATAGTAAAATTGTAGCACGAACTGTCGTATTCCTCGTCTTGTACGTGGATGACATTCTATTGATAGGAAATGACATTCATATGCTACAATCTGTCAAAGGATTCTTGTCACACAGGTTCTCCATGAAAGACCTGGGTGATGCCTCTTACATTCTGGGGATCCGGATCTCTCGTGATAGATCCAAGAGGATGTTGGGACTTTCGCAGTCTAGGTATATCAACACTATACTGAAAAGATTCAGTATGGAAGATTCTAAGCGCGGTAATCTACCGGCTTGTCACGGAATCACCCTCTCCAAAGAGATGTCTCCCAAGACTGATTTGGAAAGGGAACGCATGTCTATTATACCATATGCTTCTGCGGTAGGCTCTATAATGTATGCAATGTTGTGCACCAGACCAGATGTAGCTTACGCACTGAGCGTGGTAAGCCGGTATCAGTCAGACCCAGGGAAGAAGCACTGGATAGCAGTAAAGAACATTCTCAAGTACCTGAGAAGAACTAAGGAGTTGTTCTTGGTTTACGGTGGAAAAGACCTCAAGATCGAGGCCTTTGCTGATTCCGGCTTCCAGAGTGATAAGGATGACTCCAAGTCCATGTCAGGTTATGTCTTTACCCTCAATGGAGGGGCGGTGTGCTGGAAGAGTTCCAAGCAGGACACCGTTGCTGACTCGACGATGGAAGCGGAGTATATTGCTGCTTGCGATGCCGCAAAAGAAGCGGTCTGGATGAAGAAGTTCCTAACAGAACTTCAGGTGGTTCCTACCATTGTTGATCCAATACCGTTGTATTGCGACAACAACGGAGCTATAGCTTTAGCAAAGGAACCCAGGTCCCATCAGAAGTCCAGACACATCTTAAGGCGGTATCACCTAATCAGGGAGATCATAGATCGCCGGGAGATCGAGGTCCGAAGAGTTGCTACAGAGGAGAACACTGCTGATCCATTCACAAAGGCCTTACCTCAGATTCAGTTCGAGAGGCTACTCGAGATGATCGGTCTTCGATACGCCAGTACATAGCCCTAGTGCAAGTGGGAGATTGTTAGTGTATATGCCCTAGGGGCCATTATTGTATCATAATAGCTTGTATATTACTTAATGGAAGCTTAGGATATTCACAGTTATATTAACAGTCTTGCTAAACATGATAGTATGCTCCTTGGTTATATCTATCTTAATATGTGTGTACGTATTGATAAAGCCCTTAGGATCTTGTTTGACTACCAGCGTTGTGATGGCAGTCACACTAGTGGGGGCTGGGTAGTCTACAAGCACATCCTTTTTCAGGTCCCTAGTCGTAGGATTATCGAGACATGGCATCGATACTCCGGAGTAGACTAGTGTGTACGCTTCTCATCCCAGTTAGGGAGATGGTCTGTCCCACAGCCATCAGTACGTCGTACTGGAGATAGTATACAGGTGCTCGTTGGGTTACGGGTACACCGGACAGGACTCGCAGGGAACTGTTGGTTGGTATTATACCCGTCGTCAGTTAACAGTTCCCAGGTGACATGAGTACAGCATAGTCCGCAGACTTGACACTACTGCTTCGCCTCGAGTGTGTTCCTACTGTTCTTAGATTGTTACCCTACCACGGCTCAAAGGAGTCATGCAAACAGGTAGCAGTTGGGTGCAGTCCCGAAGCACTTAGAGGCAGTAGCGGTTAGACAGGATTCGTCTCTCCCGGTATTGGGAGTTGATATAGCGTTGTGTCTGAGAGCCATTACGCAAAGTCCCTGGCTAAGGCAAGCGAGATTTACTGGTAGGTTTTTCAGTAGTTTCTCAAGGTGTAATGGGCTACGCTCCGAAACGACTTATACCGCTTTTAGGGGACTGACGCTTGCTGCCCCCTAGGCCCGATATGCGATAGTCCTAGATGAACAGACCGGACTGTACGGAGATTGTCAAATCAGATTCAGTAGGAGTTCAGATGGGTTTCCTCATCGGCCTTCTTATCGACATCTACCTGGGGACCGTTACGTACAGCTAGTGCCGCTTGCGGTCTGTGGTTAAACCCACTGCCAGCGTAGTAGTCGAGTCTTTAAAGTCCCACACAAAGAGTTTCCCTGCTCCGGGCGAAACGATATAGAGGTCGTATGGTTTTACGACAGGGTTCGGACACGCACGTGCATTTATGCACGTATGATGTTCGGACAGTTTTTACTAGCCGGTTTTGGTTTAAGCCAGATTCTAGTATCTGATTATTGGATTTATACAGTCTAAAGTTTTTCCGTGTTTTCACGGATAGGAGGGGCGTTCTCGTAAATTCTCAAGAAGCTTCTAGAAGGATGATGACTTGGGGGCTAAGGTGGCATTTGCATTTATTGATTTAGTGACTCATTTGTGTGATTCATTCATGTAGTTAATAATGACTAATGACTCATGAGATGAATCACTCATAATGAATAAATGAAGCATGGTTGATAAATCATTTGAAAATTCATTTAATAAATCTTTATGCTTCATATATTCAAATGATATCATTATTTCATTTCATTCTCACTCTCACCTTCTCTCTCCTCAAGCCCTCTCTCTTCAAACCCTAATCCTAACCTCTCATGTGTTGAGATCAAGGATTAGCAAGACTCATTAATCCATAATCATACTCTATATTCCCTAGGTGACTTTGATTAGCAATTAGAGTAACCTAGTTACCTCAAGATTAGAGGCAAAGCTTGGAGTAGAAGCTCTCGGGTGGATCGTCTATTACAAAGAGGAGGCCGATGAGGAGGTAGTTAACGAGAAGAAGAAGGACTTGGTTCATTAGGTATAATCTTCTTTCATAGTAGCTAATTACTCCTATGATAGTGTTAGTTATAGTTTAGCAAAGATCCTTTCGGTTAGCCGATGTTAGTTTAAAGAAAAAGATTGTTTTTCATATTTCTGCCTCCCCGCAACTCGTGGGGTGTATAACATCGACTTACACAAGCACCCCGAGCACGCAGGTGAAGTTAATCATCCAGACTATTGCTCCTATCATCGAGCGATATGATATCCTCTTGAAGACTGCTTCACCTTCAAGAACTGGGTCGAAGACCAATATCAACTCGGCGGGTTCGCTCTATCCAACAGTTGGAGGGTAACTCCACCGCAGAAGCATGAACCAAAAGCCGTGCATGCAGCGAGTGTAGAATCAGATCAGCATCGGTCTTGGGAGCGATCTCGTACCTGTCATATGATAACGCTGTTAGAAGGAGAGCCCGAGAATAGGGACGACCTCCCCTGGTGCTTCGAAAACGATGATGGTGAGATGATCTCGGAGTTTCCACCGGCGCCGAAAGAGCTGGAAGATGGAATACATACTACTGCAAATAACCTCAGAAAGATTGATTTAGGGACGGCAAGTGACCCGCTGCCGACATTCGTCAGTGAGCTGTTGTCTGAAGAAAGGGTGGCTACGCTTAAGGACATGCTCATGCAGCATAAAGATTTCTTCGCATGGAACTATTCCGAGATGCCAGGACTAGATCCAGAGATTGCTGTACATAAATTGGCGATATCTCCGGACGTCAAGCCGATCAAACAAGCACCGAGAAAAATGCGGCTCGAGCTTGAGATGAGCATCAACGCCGAGGTCAAGAATCTAGTCGACTCCGGCTTCATCCTAGAGGTTCAGTACCCTGACTGGATCGCCAATATCGTCCCAGTGATGAAGAAAAATGGGACGGTGCGCATATGTGTGGACTTTCGGGATCTCAACAAAGCTTGTCCAAAAGACGACTTTCCAGTGCCAGTTACCGAGCTGATGATAGACAATACATCCACTTATGAAGTTTTCTCCTTCATGGACGGCTCGTCAGGTTACAATCAGATAAAAATGCATCCCGAGGACTAAAAGCATACCGCCTTCCAGACCCCTTTGGGTATATTCTGCTACAAGGTGATGCCTTTCGGTCTGAAGAACGCCGGTGCCACCTATCAGAGGGCCATGACGAAGATCTTCGATGACCTCATACATGAAATCGTCGAATGTTATATCGACGACCTCGTAGTTAAAAGCAAATCATACGAGGAACATATAGAGCATCTGAAGATCGTGTTTCAGCGCCTTCGAAAATACAACTTGAAGATGAACCCTCTCAAATGCGCGTTCGGAGTTTCCTCGGGAAAATTCCTAGGATTCATCGTCCGACACCGAGGCATCAAGATAGACCCGTCAAAGATCAAGGAGATTATGGAAATGCCTCCGCCAAGGACTCTCAAGCAACTACGATCTCTCCAAGGAAAGCTCGCGTATATCCGGCGATTCATAGCCAATCTTTCCAGCAAGTGCCGTCCTTACAGTCACCTAATGAAGAAAGCGACTCCCTTCGTCTGGGATCGCAAATGTCAAAGCGCACTGGAAAAAATTAAGCAATACCTACAAAATCCGCCAGTACTGGCCGCTCCCGTTAAAGGAAAGCCTCTCGTCCTGTACATAACAGCCCTCGAAGGTTCTTTAGGCGCGCTGTGGGCACAAGAAAATGACCAAGAGAAGGAGAGAGCCCTCTACTACTTGAGTCGAGTTCTACTGGGGGCAGAAAGCAACTACTCCCCCATCGAAAAACACTGCCTGGCATTGATCTTCGTGATAATGAAGCTCAGACACTACGCGTTGGCGCATGAGGTTTATCTTATATCAAAAGATCCTTTCAAATACCTGATGTCGAAGGCCATATTAACAGGGCGGCTCACTAAATGGGTCCTGCTCTTGATATAGTTCTCGATAACTTATCGTCCCCTTAAGGCAGTGAAGGGCCAGGCCATCGCCGACTTCCTCGCTGAGCGTCCGATACCTGCCAACTCTCCCTTGAACTGCGAATTACTGGACGAACACGCGTTTGACACAATCGACGAGGAGAGAAGAGAGAATGATACCCGGTGGGAACTCTATTTTTACGAAGCATCTTCCATGAAGAAGCGCAAACAAAGCATCTCTATAATCAAATCAGGGGTAGGCCTCATCTTCGTGACTCCACAAGGAGGGATAATGCGCTTTGCCTTCTCCTTAACAGAGCCGAGGACGAACAATGAAGCCGAATATTAGCAGGTCTTGAGATCGCCATCGACATGGGAATTGAAAACCTTCTTATATACGGAGACTCCCAGCTGGTCGTTAGTCAAGTAAACGGCGACCATCAAACGTGCAAGCCAGAGTTGGTGAAGTACGGTGGGAGAGTACAGCAACTGCTGACTCAAATTCCTTCATACACTCTAGAAAGCATACCGCGGGCGGAAAATAGCAAAGCGGATGTATTAGCCAAGCTTGCTAAAGAATTGGCCGACGAGAACCTCGATGATGCGAGGATCGTTGTGCAAAGCAGTCGGGTTCTTGCACCGGCAGAAATATCTCCGGAGTTGCCCAAAGAAAAGGGAGCGATCGAGCAAACGACTCTGCAAATAAAAGACCAGGAAAAGGCTAAGGATTGGAGAGAAGTCTTTATAGACTACTTCAAATCCTGTCGAACACCTGAAGACACGTCCGCAAGACATCGGCTTATGAAATGAGCTCTATCCTTTGCCTTTGTCAATGATACTCTGTATAAGAGATCATTTGACTCTCTGTGGATAAGATGCCTAGGGCCTGAAGAGGCAAGGAGAGTCGTCCAAGAAACTCACGACGGACTCTGTGGTTCTCATCAAGCCGGGCCGAAGATGAAGCTGAAGATCAAACGGATGGGTTATTATTGGCCCACGATGATCCAAGACTGCATAGAATACACGAAACAGTGCCACTCGTGCCAGATTCACGGGGACTTTATCTATCAACAACCAAATCCACTACATCCAACGGTGGCTAGCTGGCCGTTCAAAATGTGGGGAACTGACATAATCGGCCCCATCGAACCAGTATCGTCCAGAGGACATCGATTCATTTCGGCGACAACTGATTATTTCTCCAAATGGGCAGAAGCAGTACCACTTAGGAAAGTGAAGACGGAGATTATCCTCCACTTCTTCAAGACACACGTCATTTATCGGTCCGGCACTCCGCGATGGATTATCTCCGATAACGGGCCAGCCTATAGAAGCCACAAGATCAGCCATTTCGCACAACAGCATAATATAGAATGGTGATATTCTTCGGTCTATAATCCCCGAGCTAACAGTCTAGCTGAGGCTTTCAACAAGACCTTGACGAAGATCGTGAAAAAGACGGTGTCTCGAAATAAGAAGGACTGGCACGAGAGACTGCATGAAGCTCTCTGGGCGTATCGAACTACATTCAAAACAGCTACGAACACAACGCCATATGAATTGGTGTTCGGCACAGAAGCGATACTCCCCCTCGAGATAGAGTTGCCCTCTCTACGAGTGGCGGTTCATTACGAGCTAACAGATGAAGAGAATGCTCACTTTCAGCTTGAGGAGCTTGATACCCTTGATGAAAACCGGCTCGTGGCGCAACAGAGTCTGGAGGCTTATAAAGCAAAGATGACACGCTCATATGAAAGGTTGACTAGGCCGAGAACATTCCGTCAAGGCGAACTCGTGCTAGTGGTTAAAAGACCTATGATCCCCAATCGCGCCAAGTGGGGGAAATTCAAGCCGAACTATGAAGGCCCGTATATCATAGACAAAGTCTACCAAGGTGGAGCCTATCAACTCATGGACATGCATGGTGAAAGACCTTTCAGGCCAATAAACGGTCGCTTCCTAAAAAAATACTACGCCTGACGAGTCACGGTCTAGGTCAATGATAGATGACGACGCCTGTGTCCGCTCGCTATCTTCCTAAGCCCACTGTAGGCAGCAGCCGGCTTCCTTTTCTCGGACCGAAATGTCCTTAAACTAACAACGGACCGAAATGTCCTAAAACTAACAACGGACCAAAACGTCCTTAAACTAACGATGGACCACTATGTCCTAAAACTGGTTGTTGACCGAGACGTCGATAAACTACTGTGGACTGCAGCATCCCAAGGCTGACAAAAAAAAAGAAGAATAAAAAAAAAAGAAAAAGAAAACGGTATGTCCATAAGCAAAATGGGCACGGATGAAAACCCGAAAGGGCTCCGTGAGTAAAAACAGCAGGGCTACCGGCGAGTTTTTTTGAAAACCCGAAAGGGCGCGATCTCGTTAAAAGATACTTGCAAGGTCCTCTCGACCTTGTGAGGAGAAACCACCTGCGTGAGATCCTTATGACTCACAAGGGAGCAACACACTTAGGGACCCCCACGATTCCTAAGGAGAAATTACACTTGCGAGATCCTCACGACTCGTAAGGAGAACCTTCTTATGAGACCCTCACGGCTCATAAGATTCAAAAGTCTAAAGCAACATGGATCTTAACCTATTCTTAAGCGGCCGCCACAACCTCCAATGCTTCCCTACAAGCGGCTCAATGCTGACCCGTGTATACAATCCACGGGCGCGAATAAACATTTCCCTAACAAAGTCCCATCCGTGACTAGGGATATGTTTGTACAATGAACAACCCTTGTAAGTCCTCTCGACTTATAAGGAGAAAGCACTATTGTAACATCCTTACGACTTATAAGAGACTATACACTTAGGAATCCTCACGATCCCTATGGAGAAAGCGCACCTACGAGATCCTCACGACTCGTAGGGAGAAATACCTTTATGAGACCCTTACGGCTCATGAAGTTAAAAGCCTTAGTCGACAGGATCCTAACCCTATCTACTAAGCCACCTTTGTTCGATATCGACGGAGGCAAATGATGATTCGCTCCTGGCAATATCCCAGTTGAAGCGGTACTGATGCCGAAATCGGTGTCTAATTCCGAGCTTGCAGCGAAAAGCCAACGAGCCACACATGCATACAAAATAGCTGAAATGATGGGGCAACTTGCAAACAAAATCAGCAAGTAAAAATATATGAATGCAAAATAGCCGAAATGATTGGGCAACTCGCAATAAAAAGCAGCAAGTAAAAATAAAACAAATAGCCGAAATGATTGGGCACCGCGAAAAATAGCCGAAATGATTGGGCAATCACGACTTTCGCTATATAAAAGCTGAAATGATAGAGCATCGCGGAAAGAAATATATATATATAATGAAACCTTTTACCCTACAGGTAATATCACATCAATCCCTGTATACAATCCAGGGGCGCAAACAAAGAAGGAATCATACCTTCCCTCTCCAGGCTCCATCAGAAGAAGAAGCCAAATCTCAATGGTTCACAGACAGCCAGGAGATCATCTCAATATCCGTCTCATTTAAACAGACACGACATCAACAAATCGGAGCTACGACAAAATCCTCAGTTCCATGACTCGACGATGCACAAACAACTGAGAGTCAACCTTTCCTGGTCACATGGAACACGGCCTATATCAATCCTGACCCCGTGGGAAACGTCCAGAGTGGAGCCTGGTCCTCGCAAAACACGGCTATGATCCCGTGGGAAGCATCCAGAGCAAATTCCTGGTCACGTGGAACGCGACCTATGTCAATCCTGACCCTGTGGGAAACGTCCAGAGCGGAGCCTGGTCCTCGCAGAACACGGCTATGACCCTGTAGGAATCATCCAGAGCAAATTCCTGGTCACGTGGAACACGGCCGATGTCAATCCTGACCCCGTGAGAAACGTCCAGAGCGGAGCCTGGTCCTCGCAGAAAACGGCTATGACCCCATGGGAAGCATCCAGAGCAAATTTCTGGTCACGTGGAACACGGCCTATGTCAATCCTGACCCCGTGGGAAACGTCCAAAGCGGATCCTGCTCCTCGCAGAACACGGCTATGACCCCGTGGGAAGCATCCAGAGCAAATTCCTGGTCACGTGGAACGCGGCTTATGTCAATCCTGACCCCGTGGGAAACGTCCAGAGCGTAGCCTGGTCCTCGCAGAACACGGCTATGACCCCATGGGAAGCATCCAGAGCAAATTCCTGGTCACGTGGAACGCGGCTTATGTCAATCCTGACCCTGTGGGAAACGTCCAGAGCGGAGCCTGGTCCTCGCAGAACACGGCTATGACCCCATGGGAAGCATCCAGAGCAAATTCCTGGTCACATGGAACGCGGCTTATGTCAATCCTGACCCCGTGGGAAACGTCCAGAGCGGAGACTGGTCCTCGCAGAACACGGCTATGACCCCGTGGGAAGCATCCAGAGCAAATTCCTGGTCACGTGGAATGTGGCTTATGTCAATCCTGACCCCGTGTGAAACGTCCAGAGCGGAGCCTGGTCCTCGCAGAACACGGCTATGTCAATCAGACCCCGTGGGAAGCATCCAGAGCAAATTCCTGGTCACGTGGAACGCGGCTTATGTCAATCCTGACCCCGTGGGAAACATCCAGAGCGGAGCCTGGTCCTCACAGAACACGGCTATGACCCCGTGGGAAGCATCCAGAGCAAATTCCTGGTCACATGGAACGCGGCTTATGTCAATCCTGACCCCGTGGGAAACGTCCAGAGCGGAGACTGGTCCTCGCAGAACACGGCTATGACCCCGTGGGAAGCATCCAGAGCAAATTCCTGGTCACGTGGAATGTGGCTTATGTCAATCCTGACCCCGTGTGAAACGTCCAGAGCGGAGCCTGGTCCTCGCAGAACACGGCTATGTCAATCAGACCCCGTGGGAAGCATCCAGAGCAAATTCCTGGTCACGTGGAACGCGGCTTATGTCAATCCTGACCCCGTGGAAAACATCCAGAGCAGAGCCTGGTCCTCACAAAACACGGCTATGACCCCGTGGGAAGCATCCAGAGCAAATTTCTGGTCATGTGGAACGCGGCTTATGTCAATCCTGACCCCGTGGGAAACGTCCAGAGCGGATCCTGGTCCTCGCAGAACACGGCTATGACCCCGTGGGAAGCATCCAGAGCAAATTCCTGGTCACGTGGAACGCGGCTTATGTCAATCTTGACCCTATGGGAAACGTCCAGAGCGGAGTCTGGTTCTCGCAGAACACGGCTATGACCCCGTGGGAAGCATCCAGAGCAAATTCCTGGTCACGTGGAACGCGGCTTATGTCAATCCTGACCCCGTGGGAAATATCCAGAGCGGAGTCTGGTCCTCGCAGAACACGGCTATATCAATCAGACCCCGTGGGAAGCATCCAGAGCAAATTCCTGGTCACGTGAAACGCGGCTTATGTCAATCTTGACCCCGTGGGAAACGTCCAGAGCAGAGCCTGGTCCTCGCAGAACACGGCTATGACCCCGTGGGAAGCATTCAGAGCAAATTCCTGGTCATGTGGAACGCGGCTTATGTCAATTCTGACCCCATGGGAAACGTCCAGAGCGGAGCCTGGTCCTCACAGAACACGACTATGACCCCGTGGGAAGCATCCAGAGCAAATTCCTGGTCACTTGGAACTCGGCTTATGTCAAACCTGACCCCGTGGGAAACGTCCAGAGCGGATCCTGGTCCTCGTAGAATACGGCTATGTCAATCAGACCCCGTGGGAAGCATCCAGAGCAAATTCCTGGTTTCGTGGAACGCGACTTATGTCAATCCTGACCCCGTGGGAAGCATCCAGAGCAAATTCCTGGTCACGTGGAACGCGGCTTATGTCAATCATGACCACATGGGAAACGTCCAGAGCGGAGCCTGGTCCTCGCAGAATACAGCTATGTCAATCAGACCCCGTGGGAAGCATCCAGAGCAAATTCCTGGTTTCGTGGAACGCGGCTTATGTCAATCCTGACCCCGTGGGAAGCATCCTGAGAAAATTCCTAGTCACGTAGAACGCGGCTTATGTCAATCCTAACTCCGTGGGAAACGTCCAGAGCGGAGCCTGGTCCTCGCAGAACACGGCTATATCTATCAGACCCCGTGGGAAGCATCCAGAGCAAATTCTTGGTTATGTGGAACGCGGCTTATGTCAATCCTGACCCCGTGGGAAATGTCCAGATGTAACAACTCCAATTTTGTATACCAAAAAATTTGCTTTAAATATAGTATACACTTGGAGTATTGATGTTGCTGGAAACAATTTAAGTATCTAATTCCTTACAATAATTACAAGAAGGAGCCTGTAGCTCATTGGTAATTCCTTGCACTGCTGAACCAAGCCACCAGAGTTCGAATCCCATGCCCCACATAATTTTTATATCTTTTTGTTTTAATATTTTTTAGAAGTCAAACGGTCAAACAGCCATAACTCACAATTTATTGCAAATCATAAAAAATAAACCATACCAAAATTCCCCCCAAACCAGACCCGACCCACCGGCGCCCGACTCGGCCCTGACTCGGCCGAATCGGCCGGCGCCGCCGGCCGGACTCGGCCGGTCGGCCGAGTCGTCAACACGAAAAATCTTCGTGTTGACCTGGTCTTCATCCCTGCATACTCTAAATTTATTTTACTGTTACCCAATTCTCAATAAATCCCTTTTAAGACCAAATTTAATGAAATTTTAATAATTTTTATATTTATTTTTAATATTTTTAACCCTAACCCTAACCCTAACCCTAGCCTAGCCCTATATAAAGACCCCTATACTCTACCTTTTCCCTTCACAACTCTAAGTCCACTCTCCCAAATTCTCGAGAACTCGGTACAAAGAGCGAGAAGCGAAGCGCTTCCGAAATCGACGATGAATTCCGGCGACCGGATCAGGACCTTCGCGACGTTTTCAACGAATCGACAACCATCACGACCTCTAGCTTTCTTAGCTTGTCCAAATCGTAAGTCCCACCTTCTTCTACCTCTCTTTTCTTTAAGATAAAAATACGACTTTTGGAACCCGACAGAAATCGGACAAACCGATTTCCGATTCGTTTTTCTCTAAATTTCCACTTGTCACCTAATACATATTATCTACCCATATGCTTGTTGACTATTAATCTCCCATAAATCAATTTAAATAAACTTTTTCACATGAAATGATAGCTTCTTTGTAAAACCGTACTCTTTTCATAAAAATACCATGAAGTTCATTTTTCTTAGCTTAATTATTTCCCTCACTTCTAAATAAGTTTATCTTGATCACTAAACTTGTAGAACCCATTTTGAATGAAATTTCACACATAAAATAATAACGTTTTCGAATACCGTATTCTTGCGCTATAATACCTTTAAATTTAACATAGCATGTTTTACCTTTAAACTTCACCAAAACTTACTATAAGTCACGGGGTAATGACCTACCCCTACACACACTCAATATAACCCTAATTGATAAATATTAAAAATACAGGATACGAAATTACAGGATTTTTCACTAAAATACCATAATCTTTATAACCCTTATTGAAAGCTTTAAGTTGTAAACATTTCTAAGTAAAATCTTTTAATAAAATGAAAGCACGATTGGTCATGGATATCGATCGTTTATCTAAACTGACTTTGTGGTGTCTAGGCTAGGCAAGTGAGCTTGGGTAACTTTAAAAGGCCCGTCTCACGATTCGTGAGCGGATCCCTCCCTCCTCACTTGTACTTACATGGCCACAATTGGCGGTGAAGAGGCGATTTGAGGCTTCTAATGACTCATCGTTTAGACCTTAGAAGTAGACTAGTTGGCTTAGGAAACCCTAACAACTAAAATACGGAAAACTATACTTTTTGCAATTAAATACCCCATATTTATAAAAACCGTTTTCCCAAATGAAAAGTATTTGTTAAACCTACGCAAAGCGCCGCTACAACCCACTTTTGGGGAACCTGTTAGGGATAGTACGGTTCATCGTGCACCCGCAGGCTAGTAGTGCGAGATTCAGACCTCCGCAAGGATCATTCGGTCTCGAAAGGTTTAAAATACGATATTTAAGGAAAAGGAGATTTTTGAAAATAAAATATTCATTTAAAAATTATACATGTGTTAAAATATATATAATTATCATTTAAACACCTATTTTGTTATAATATAAAGTTTCCACTTTTTTCCTAAAATTCAAAGATTAAAAGTTACATTAAAATACCATGAATTTCAAATAAAACAATTAATACTTTTATTAGGATATATTCACTAGAATAACACAAATAAAATTCACATTCATTATAACAATAAAGACGATTATTAAATACTTGAGGTGTATTTTGAAAACTATACAAAAGTACATTTTACATAAAACCCCCTCAAGTTTCACAAATTACAATAAGGCCCCTAACTAATATTGAACTTCAAATTTATCTTTCTAGTCTGACTCGGGTTAGAGTCTGACTAATTTCTGACTTGAATATGATTCAAGTCAACCTATATTCTTTTATATACCAACACAACTTGAATATATGAATTCCTGAATTCAGTTAACAATATATTCCTTTTGACTGAATCAAACCATGGATATTCATCCATTATCCTGATATTCCATTTACCTGATTATACAGTTACAACATGTTTACTGATATCATGGTTTTGGTCAGTCACTCAATTTATATATTCCAATACTACAATACTGTTAAAACACTACGGGGTTTAAGGGGTAGATTGGTACGGAAGGTGTTAAAGGTGGCACGAGGTGGTCAGATTAAGACACCTAACCTGAATCCTGTTGCTGTTGTACCGTGGCATAACTGTTCCTTGTACTTTCCTTTTACCCTGATCTCTAGCATATAGAGATCCCCCTCGTATACACTGGTATCCTTCTGTACTAAGCTACAAACAACAGCGTTAAGCAATGTTCCATAATATTCAACAATATAATACTTTAGAAAATACTGTTACTCTGTCATTCTCATTCTTCTTACTCTTTGGGACTTACCGAACGACCTGTTCGCTGACGACATTCTATTTCTTTCTTCTTGAATGTCGTCAGGTGCGTTGGACCAAGCTGAGATCGAGCCCACCGGTGAAGATTTGGAGCAGTTCCAAGAAGACCCAGAGCTCTAGATAATTGTACCTTGTTCTTTCCAATATTTTTCATTTCTGTTATGCCACTGTTTAGGCATTGTTTTTTTTCATTCCAGTTGTATTTTTATTTCATGCATTGTACAAAGAATGTTATTAATAAAAGTTGCTGTTATTTCAATATCATTTGTCTCTTGTGATTATTTTATATTGCTTAGCTACGCTTAGCGTATGTACTTCTGAGTACATACGTAGCGGACCTCGTCGCGTCCACTTCGCCGTACACTGGGAAGCGGGGCGTGACACCAGAGCGGAGCCTGGTCCTCGCAGAACACGGCTATGTCAATCAGACCCCGTGGGAAGCATCCAGAGCAAATTCCTGGTTTCGTGGAACGCGGTTTATGTCAATCCTGACCCCGTGGGAAACGTCCAGAGCGGAGCCTGCTCCTCGCAGAACACAGTTATGACCCCGTAGGAAGCATCCAGAGCAAATTCCTGGTCATGTAGAATACGGCCTATGTCAATCCTGACCCCGTGGGAAACGTCCAGAGCAGAGCCTGGTCCTCGCAGAACACGGTTATGACCCCGTGGGAAGCATCCAGGGCAAATTCCTGGTCACGTGGAACACGGCCTATGTCAATCCTGACCCCGTGGGAAACGTCCAGAGCGGATCCTGGTCCTCGCAGAATACGGCTGTGTCAATCCTGACCCCGTGTGAAGCATCCAGAGCAAATTCTGGTCCCGTGGAACACGGCTAGAGTCAATCTCAACCTCGTGGGAAACGCCCAGAGCAACCCCTGACTCCGTGAAATGCGGATAATGTCAACCCCATCAATCACTTACGGGTCCTCTCGGCCCGTAAGGAAGAAAACTCTCTTGTAAGATCCTTACGACTTATAAGAGAAAACGCACTTAGGAATCATCACGATCCTAAGGAGAAATTACACCTACGGGATCCTCTCGACCTGTAGAGAGAAAATTCTTTATGAGACCCTCACGGCTCATAAAGTTGAAAAGCCTTAGGAGGCAGATCTTAACCTGGCTCCTAAGCCATCGCTGTCCTACAAGAAAATCAAAATAGATTGTCCACAAAATACACTTACTAAAAGGGACACATCATCATGAAGCAAAATATGTCTTTTATTTATGCATCAAAATGAATACAAAGTACAATTTATGAAAGAATCAAAAAATACTCTTATTCAGGAGTGTACAAAAGAAGAATAAAAAAATATACAATTCTTCAAGCTGGCGGATGATTCAAAAGGTTCATCAGTTCATCCTTCCTTTCTTGGGTCTCAGCTTCAAAATTGACTATGGCTGCGAGACGGGCCTCTGCTTCCGATTGTTGGGCCTGATGCGAGGCAAGCCGGCCTTCAAGCTCCTGCTCAATAGCTTTATGAGCGTCAACCATCGTGCGGATAAAGGTAACAGCTTTATCAACAGTGTCACGACCCGAAAGTACGGAACATGACTGGCACTTAGATTACGAAACGTCTAGAGGCGCAACGTAACCTAAGTAAGCCGAAACCCAGAAATCTAAACCATGAAAAAGAAGAAGAAGCAGTAAAAGAAAACATGAAGGAACAAGTTTAAAATATCAGCAAATTTTCTCAAAATTTCGGCAGAGTCTCCTCTATAAAAACTGGCCCCCAAACGGGTACAACAAGTATAATATATATAAACAATAAAAAGCATCCCCAACGGGAGCTAGCATCAACGCCAACAGGCGGAAACAACCACAACAAGCACAATAATATACAACGCCAAAGGGCGAGGCTCAAAACTCAAAGAAAACAAAACCACCATATCAGAATAATACATGCGCGACTCTAAGGTCGAAATAAAAAAAATACTGGTCCAATAAACTTATCAAGTAATACAAGTATGGTTGATGGAGTTTTCTAGATACAAATGAAATAATAAAATACAACAGCGGTTCGGATACAAATGAACCAACCTACCGTGCAAATCACCCGAAATGAAAATGATGTGCCAGCGACTGCCAAGGGAAACCTGTACATCGAACCTGTAATAAAATTTGGCACAACGGGGGTGAGTTGCCAACTCGTGAGTAGAAGACATCTACGAAAAGAAATCGAATGCATGACGCTATCCTAGGTCATAATAATACACTATTATATCCCAATCATCTAGTAATAGCAGGGTAAAACTACGTATAAATGCAGATACTCCGTGCTCGTGTCAGTGCCTCATATAATACTATGTCATATGAATGGATATGCATGCATCATGAATATAAAATAATCAATCCTGAAATCCAGAAATATCTGTATAAGAAATCTTTAGCTGTTATCATAGTAAAATGTGTATAGGAATCTGAAATCTCAACAATGAAATCCATGGAAATCCGTGTCAAGCATCGACACAAACATGTAAATCTCAAGTCTCATAGTCTCAATACCTCGGGCTCCGTCAGTCCGGATCGGCCCATATCATCAAATCTCACGACAACGGTCGGTATCCTCCGGATATGCGCCGCGCCAGACATCACCGGTAGGTAGCCTTCCCCTGCCAGGCTCATCGTCTACAACTCGATCTTCTTGCCCCGGGGTACCATACCGGGCCCACCATATACCCGAGACGGTTCATCCACTCCTCGAATCGGGTCTCGAAATCCATCAGAAAACATGAAATCTCATGGTGGACGACACATACATCACGAGAAAACCGCATCATATGTTTTTTTTTAAAAAGAGAGGAGGAGGAGAGAGAGAAGTTTTTATATACTCTTGCGGTTTTCCCCAAAATCCAGAAATCTCATAGAAATCCAAATCTCAAAATCATGAGTAAGTAAATGATAAGTGTCGGCATATGCCCCATAAAACTGCATGATAACATGAGAATATGAATGCATGAATGTCTAAGTAATAAATGCCATGTCTATACTAGCATCTGAGAGTAATCACAATATTATATATCGATCTAGTTGCTAGCTGATTCTATCAATAAAAGATAATAAGATCTAAAGTGTACGTGATATAGCAATTACTGATGATGATGTGTGTGAGCCGGCAAATAAGTGTGCGTGGAATATGCGCATCATCGGTAATGGTGCCGGTGTCCTAACAGGCAAAGTTTTATGCTGATTATAGAAACATATATATGAACATGCATATTATGATTACGGTATGAAAGTAAAGACGGATGTGTGTTATCCACTCATTTGATATACAATTATCACTACCACTATATGACTCGAACCTAACCTAGTGTCCATCTAACCTCCTAAGGAACTAAACCTAAGAAACTAGTCATTAAGAAACAAGAGTCTACCTAGGCCTGAATCAATATTTCTAATAGTCGGCGATCCAGCCTCAATAGCGTCACGTACGTAGTACGGCTTCCTCGAATCAAGAGTGCGGATCAATCATCATATATATACCTCGTACGGTAAAATCCATCGTACGGCATCCCAATATCGGGGTACGGGTCAAGTATCTCCTAGGTGTCTCATCATTAGTATAATGTCATCATCAACACATCTCATGATCAAGGTGCTAAACTGTGATCGCATACATCAATCATATATCATTGCCATCATAATAAGCATCTTTAGTTTATCCTCAGAAATATCATGTCATATGTATCATATTGTGATTAAGTCATACTGATATCATATCGTCCTCAAGTCACACCTCTATGATATCGACATCAGGTCACACCTATATGATGTCGTAATCAAGTCATACATATCCCATATCGTGATCAATCACAAGTTACAGTCCGGGTACTATTTTAGAGTCCCATGTACCTCAATATCATCACTACCCCTTATAATTTAAGTATACATGTTCATTATCTCATTCTCTAATGATCCGCTAACACTTAATACGACTGTATAGCCAAGAATCACGGCATCAAGCCCAGTTACACTGTTTCATCATACCTCGGATATCATATCACATCAAGGTATCCCATATACGTGTTGTATATATATATATATATATATATATATATATATATATATACCTATACCTCGTCCTATATATATATATATACACATGCACGTATACACCATGTCGTGTTTCAGTGTGTGCGTGTGTGTGTTTCTACCTGAAACCTACGAACCTCTCCCAAGGTATTCATCTTCTGATATGTCTTCCTAAATCAGTCTAGTCCAGCCTAGGGTCATTACTAGGGCCCTACTCATTAAGAATCTAGGGTCACATCTGGTTTCCTAATGTCAATAAGTACTATTCCTATTCTACGTTGCGGGGGTGCTAAACGCCATCCACCCGACTTCCCCCCGTAGATATGCATCTACTCACCTGGTCCATATCTGCCGAAGACGGTGTCGCCATCCTCCTCTTCATCGCCCGCAGTCCACGTGAAGGGTACCTAAACGCAAACATATAAATAGTATCGTAAACTGGATCACATACGAAAGTCAAACGATATAAGGAACAAGCATAGGTTAAAACCTATGTCCCGTCCACGCAAAAGAACCAAATATCGTTCGATATCGGCGTACAAACTCCGATGGATCGAGATAAATATCAACAAATAACTCGTAGTTTTAAAACACATTACTTATATTATAAAACATGATTAAATCCATCGAAACCTTAAAATCCATCAAACCGTCCAATTTCGTAAAACCCGAAAATGCCAATTTACCGTTTTTCATCAAAACTTGACATTTAAATGAAACCAATGGTCATAAAACTCATTAAATAGCATAACTAGACTATACAAACCATTACTATATTTTTATTACACAAATTTGTATTAATTTGAAATTTCTAGTTTGCAACCTTTAACAATTTTCAAAATTTTTCAAGCAAAATACCACAATTCCACCACAAAACGTGATCTTGCATGAATTAATGTATTAAACCACAATTCATGATGATAATGATTTAATGAAACCATAAATTATATTTTTAATCTCATTTATTTAGGAATTTCTAAAATTTAGTTTACAAAATAGCAATTTTTATCACAATTTATCAATTATCAATAGAAACTAGCAATCAATTTACGTTTCCATTCCACCAACAAGTTAATACCCTTATTAAGACCACAATCTAGTGTTACAAATATTAATTGAAATTTTATTTCACCAAAAATTATGTTTTATAGAAAGCTAGTTAGCAAAATTCCTAATTTAAACAATTTTAAATGAAAAATTTATAATTCAACAAGCATGCAAGATTTTCCAATTCTAAAAGTGTTAAACTAACTATTATAACCCTAATTAATTAATAAAAATCATAACTTGAATTTACAAAGCCTAACTTGAATTTTAAAAATTGAACATAGAATTAATTCATTAAATCTAAACATGCTTAAAAGAAACATCTAATAACAAATAAACAAAAGAAGGAAATTTATACCTCAAAAATATGAAATCCAAACAATAAAATGAGCCTCCAAAATGCATGCTTTCCATCTCCAAATTTCATATAAAAATGAGCAAGGAATAAAGGGTAGGAAATAAATAGGATTTTGTGGATTTTTAATTGAATTTTTTAAAGGATTTTTGATGAATTTTGGAGCAAAATAAAATGAGGAAAATGGGGGATACCATGGGGGGTGAGGCCGGCCATTTTTTTGGAGGTGAGGGAGAGAAAGAAGAGGGTGAGAAAATGTGTAGAAGTCTCCACCAAAATATCACTTCATTATATCTTTTCATGCATTTATTTATTTTTCTTTTATTTCTTTACTATAGCAACTCAAGAAAACTCTAGAAAATATGAAAAATTTGCAAATAAATTTTGAATGATACACACTAAATTCTAACATGCCATGGTTCATTTTTGAAAATTAAAACCATTCAAATTTGTAATTTACACTAATTTAGTATAAAAATAAAGCTTATGTTAATATTTAAAATAATTAATTTAGGAAAAATATTTAATTAAACTAAAAATTTATAAGTGGCTAAATAAACACCATTTACTAGTAATTACATAATTAAAATAGGTATTTTTGAAATTATAATGAAAAACAATCACGGTTTAGTTTTATGAAAAATACATTTATTTTACCGAAAATCACAAAATTCACTTAAACAATTTTATTCATTTAATTATTCATTTAATTATTTTTAAAACGTTACAATCTTCCCCCCTTTAAGAAATTCGGTCCCCGAATTTAAATTAAAACTCCCCTTCCAAATACTAAAACACTTAGCAAACACTCAAATCGTCGGGGCTCCGAAATCATCAATACATAACTAAAATCAACTCCGTCAAGCATAACGCAATCATCGGAGTTATGGTGAGAATAAAATATCAAAACCCAATATGAAGTCCATCATAATATACATCAATTTATAACTTATATATAGTTCGCATCCTAGTAAAATCGCCTAAACATCATAATAAAGAAGCATACAAAAACCCCTCTTGAAAATCGCCGTGCAATGCACGTGTCACTGCATAAGTAACGGACGTTTATTTTTTTTAAAAATAGCTATATATATATATATATATATATATATCTTTTATTTAACATACACGTCTCGCCTGGTTACTAAATCAAATAATAATGATTATGAAACATACTGCTCAAACTGAAATCAATCCCAATCACATCAGTAAAATATCATGTGCGGCCGGTGCGCACTGAAATCGAAACCAAATACAGATACCATGAATACACACAAAAACAAAATAAGTGCAACAGGTGTGCACCAAAACATCTGTCAAGTGCAACGGGCGTGCACGACTCACTATCAGGTGCATCTAATCTGCACAAAACCCCGATTTAGTGCATCTGGTATGCACAAAATCGCATCAAGTGCGCCAAGTGTGCGCAAGAATCTCAATCATGTGTACATGGTGCACAAAAACATATGCCGAATATCAGAATCGAAATCACAGTACGAAAATGGATAAAAACTAAGTCGAAGCATATATCAAAATCATGCGTAACCCATATGCACGAAATCAAATCAAAAATCTCAAAATATATAAAACCAAATCAAGTGTACTGGGTGTATACTAAGCAGCATCAATACAACTGATATATGAAACACAGATAGAATGTAATGAAGGTACACATAAGAAATACCAATCGTAGAACAAAATCCTCAAAATACCAAAATCCAATAACAGAAATATGAAATTCAAATCACCAAGTGACATCGTAATCACTATCTTCAATGTGCGCCTCTTTCCTCTGATGTCTGCTGCTTCAAACTTGTCTCTTCATAAGTATGCTGACTGCGCTACCAACGGCAATACTCACATCTAGAGTCTCCCACGTAGTCGATCCCTTCACCTGATATCCGGACTACATTAAACTTTTCGATCGATCCATCAAAATCCCATAATTCCCCGAGAGCTCAACACTCAAGTACAGCTTAAAAATATCCGGTACATACCCCAGCATCGATGATCCAGCCGTAGAAGGGCAAACCTAAGCCTCACTAATGGCACCGCGGAACTGCCGTAAACCCTAAGGTTCAAGGGCGTTCTCGTGGTCATTATATCGAGTTAGGGTTTCATTCATCTATAGGGTCCATCGAAATACCTGCATGTTCTTCCGAATACTTTAAACTTGGGAAAATGGTTTTCTGATAATCGTTCGAACCCTTTAACTTCATCCGGACGGCATGTGAATACCCTTCGGCCGCACGCTAAGCAATGCTTCAATCCTCAAGAATAACCAATACTCTAATGGTTATCGCATTCGAGCCGCAGCTCCCTCTGCCAGTGTGCCCGTGGTAACAGAAACCACCCTCCAACATTGACGAAGATAGATCAAAAGAACGAATAGAATACGGTGCAAACAATTGTACATCCTAAGACTCCTTAAGCAGAGTAGCGTATCGTAAGTATGCCGCGGACCATACCCACGGTACGTTACTCTACCTAAATCGCCTACTCCATCAACCAAGGGTCACCTAGACTTATACAAGGTTAAACCTAGCGCTCTGATACCAACTTTGTCACGACCCGAAAGTACAGAACGTGACCGGCACTTAGATTACGAAACGTCTAGAGGCGCAACGTAACCTAAGTAAGCCGAAACCCAGAAATCTAAACCATGAAAAAAAAGAAAAAGCAGTAAAAGAAAACATGAAGGAACAAGTTTAAAACATCAGCAAATTTTCTCAAAATTTCGGCAGAGTCTCCTCTATAAAAACTGGCCCCCAAACGGGTACAACAAGTATAATATACATAAACAATAAAAAGCATCCCCAACGGGAGCTAGCATCAATGCCAACAGGCAGAAACAACCACAACAAGCACAATAATATACAACGCCAAAGGGCGAGGCGCAAAACTCAAAGAAAACAAAACCACCATATCAGAATAATACATGCGCGACTCTAAGGTCGAAATAAAAAAAATACTGGTCCAATAAACTTATCAAGTAATACAAGTATGGTTGATGGAGTTTTCTAGATGCAAATGAAATAATAAAATACAACAGCGGTTCGGATACAAATGAACCAACCTACCGTGCAAATCATCCGAAATGAAAATGATGTGCCAGCGACTGCCAAGGGAAACCTGTACATCGAACCTGTAATAAAATTTGGCACAACGGGGGTGAGTTGCCAACTCGTGAGTAGAAGACATCTACGAAAACAAATCGAATGCATGACGCTATCCTAGGTCATAATAATACACTATTATATCCCAATCATCTAGTAATAGCAGGGTAAAACTACGTATAAATGCAGATACTCCGTGCTCGTGTCAGTGCCTCATATAATACTATGTCATATGAATGGATATGCATGCATCATGAATATAAAATAATCAATCCTGAAATCCAGAAATATCTGTATAAGAAATCTTTAGCTGTTATCATAGTAAAATGTGTATAGGAATCTGAAATCTCAACAATGAAATCCATGGAAATCCGTGTCAAGCATCGACACAAACATATAAATCTCAAGTCTCATAGTCTCAATACCTCGGGCTCCGTCAGTCCGGATCGGCCCATATCATCAAATCTCACGACAACGGTCGGTATCCTCCGGATATCCGCCGCGCCAGACATCACCGGTAGGTAGCCTTCCCCTGCCAGGCTCATCGTCTACAACTCGATCTTCTTGTCCCGGGGTACCATACCGGGCCCACCATGTACCCGAGACGGTTCATCCACTCCTCGAATCGGGTCTCGAAATCCATCAGAAAACATGAAATCTCATGGTGGACGACACATACATCACGAGAAAACCGCATCTTATGTTTTTTTTTAAAAAGAGAGGAGAAGGAGAGAGAGAAGTTTTTATATACTCTTGCGGTTTTCCCCAAAATCCAGAAATCTCATAGAAATCCAAATCTCAAAATCATGAGTAAGTAAATGATAAGTGTCGGCATATGCCCCATAAAACTGCATGATAACATGAGAATATGAATGCATGAATGTCTAAGTAATAAATGCCATGTCTATACTAGCATCTGAGAGTAATCACAATATTATATATCGATCTAGTTGCTAGCTGATTCTATCAATAAAAGATAATAAGATCTAAAGTGTACGTGACATAGCAATTACCGATGATGATGTGTGTGAGCCGGCAAATAAGTGTGCGTGGAATATGCGCATCATCGGTAATGGTGCTGGTGTCCTAACAGGCAAAGTTTTATGCTGTTTATAGAAACATATATATGAACATGCATATTATGATTACGGTATGAAAGTAAAGACGGATGTGTGTTATCCACTCATTTGATATACAATTATCACTACCACTATATGACTCGAACCTAATCTAGTGTCCATCTAACCTCCTAAGGAACTAAACCTACGAAACTAGTCATTAAGAAACAAGAGTCTACCTAGGTCTGAATCAATATTTCTAATAGTCGGCGATCCAGCCTCAATAGCGTCACGTACGTAGTACGGCTTCCTCGAATCAAGAGTGCGGATCAATCATCATATCTATGCCTCGTACGGTAAAATCCATCGTACGGCATCCCAATATCGGGGTACGGGTCAAGTATCTCCTAGGTGTCTCATCATTAGTATAATGTCATCATCAACACATCTCATGATTAAGGTGCTAAACTGTGATCGCATACATCAATCATATATCATTGCCATCATAATAAGCATCTTTAGTTTATCCTCAGAAATATCATGTCATATGTATCATATTGTGATTAAGTCATACTGATATCATATCGTCCTCAAGTCACACCTCTATGATATCGACATCAGGTCGCACCTATATGATGTCGTAATCAAGTCATACATATCCCATATCGTGATCAATCACAAGTTACAGTCCGGGTACTATTTTAGAGTCCCATGTACCTCAATATCATCACTACCCCTTATAATTTAAGTATACATGTTCATTATCTCATTCTCTAATGATCCGCTAACACTTAATACGACTGTATAGCTAAGAATCACGGCATCAAGCCCAGTTACACTGTTTCATCATACCTCGGATATCATATCACATTAACGTATCACATATACGTGTTGTATATATATATACCTATACCTCGTCCTATATATATATACACATGCACGTATACACCATGTCGTGTTTCAGTGTGTGCGTGTGTGTGTTTCTACCTGAAACCTACGAACCTCTCCCAAGGTATTCATCTTCTGATATGTCTTCCTAAATCAGTCTAGTCCAGCCTAGGGTCATTACTAAGGCCCTACTCATTAAGAATCTAGGGTCACATCTGGTTTCCTAATTTCAATAAGTACTATTCCTATTCTACGTTGCGAGGGTGCTAAACGCCATCCACCCGACTTCCCCCCGTAGATATGCATCTACTCACCTGGTCCATGTCTGCCGAAGACGGTGTCGCCATCCTCCTCTTCATCGCCCGCAGTCCACGTGAGGGGTACCTAAACACAAACATATAAATAGTATCGTAAACTGGATCACATACGAAAGTCAAACGATATAAGGAACAAGCATAGGTTAAAACCTATATCCCGTCCACGCAAAAGAACCAAATATCGCTCGATATCGGCGTACAAACTCCGATGGATCGAGATAAATATCAACAAATAACTCGTAGTTTTAAAACACATTACTTATATTATAAAACATGATTAAATCCATCGAAACCTTAAAATCCATCAAACCGTCCAATTTCGTAAAACCCGAAAATGCCAATTTACCGTTTTTCATCAAAACTTGACATTTAAATGAAACCAATGGTCATAAAACTCATTAAATAGCATAACTAGACTATACAAGCCATTACTATATTTTTATTACACAAATTTGTATTAATTTGAAATTTCTAGTTTGCAACCTTTAACAATTTTCAACATTTTTCAAGCAAAATACCACAATTCCACCACAAAACGTGATCTTGCATGAATTAATGTATTAAACCACAATTCATGATGATAATGATTTAATGAAACCATAAATTATATTTTTAATCTCATTTATTTAGGAATTTCTAAAATCTAGTTTACAAAATAGCAATTTTTATCACAATTTATCAATTATCAATAGAAACTAGCAATCAATTTAAGTTTTCATTCCACCAACAAGTTAATACCCTTATTAAGACCACAATCTAGTGTTACAAATATTAATTGAAATTTTATTTCACCAAAAATTATGTTTTATAGAAAGCTAGTTAGCAAAATTCCTAATTTAAACAATTTTAAATGAAAAATTTACAATTCAACAAGCATGCAAGATTTTCCAATTCTAAAAGTGTTAAACTAACTATTATAACCCTAATTAATTAATAAAAATCATAACTTGAATTTACAAAGCCTAACTTGAATTTTAAAAATTGAACATAGAATTAATTCATTAAATCTAAACATGCTTAAAAGAAACATCTAATAACAAATAAACAAAAGAAGGAAATTTATACCTCCAAAATATGAAATCCAAACAAGAAAATGAGCCTCCAAAATGCATGCTTTCCATCTCCAAATTCCATATAAAAATGAGCAAGGAATAAAGGGTAGGAAATAAATAGGATTTTGTGGATTTTTAATTGAATTTTTTAAAGGATTTTTGATGAATTTTGGAGCAAAATAAAATGAGGAAAATGGGGGCTACCATGGGGGGTGAGGCCGGCCATTTTTTTGGAGGTGAGGGATAGAAAGAAGAGGGTGAGAAAATGTGTAGAAGTCTCCACCAAAATTCACTTCATTATGTCTTTTCATGCATTTATTTATTTTTCTTTTATTTCTTTACTATAGCAACTCAAGAAAACTCTAGAAAATAGGAAAAATTTGCAAATGAATTTTGCATGATACACACTAAATTCTAACATGCCATGGTTCATTTTTACAAATTAAAACCGTTCAAATTTGTAATTTACACTAATTTAGTGTAAAAATAAAGCTTATGTTAATATTTAAAATAATTAATTTAGGAAAAATATTTAATTAAACTAAAAATTTATAAGTGGCTAAATAAACACCATTTACTAGTAATTACATAATTAAAATAGGTATTTTTGAAATTATAATGAAAAACAATCACGGTTTAGTTTTATGAAAAATACATTTTACTTTACCGAAAATCACAAAATTCACTTAAACAATTTTATTCATTTAATTATTTATTTAATTATTTTTAAAACGTTACAAATAGCCACCACGTTCTTGATTGCGGCTTGAAGCTCCTGCCAAAGTTCATATGCGTGGGTAGTCTTAGCTGTAAGTTCGGCTTGAAGCTCCCCGAGCGCGGTTGAAGCCAGCTTCCTCTCTGAGAACTTTCGGCGGAGCCTCTTTTCACAGGAAAGCGTATTAGCGGCATATCGCTTAATCAGTCCCTGCAAGCTTATCTTTGCAACCACCACCTCCGAAGGAAGGCGCGCGCATTCAAGACTATACAAACAAGCCTCCACTCGACGATAGAATTCGACCCAGACTTGCACAAATGCTTCACTGTGATAAGTGGCAAGAAAGGGGAGAGAACCGTTTGCTTCGGCAGCAAATTCTTCGGCCGTGAGTGAGCTATCAACACGAAGATCTTCGATCAGCGCTAACAAAGAGTGAAGACTCAACTTGGCCATACGTTCGGATGCACGCAGCGCATAAGGGCCAGACGGCATGAGAATGCGAGTCTCCAATGGGGTAAAAGTAGGCAGAGCTGTTCAAGATTGATAAATGATCGGCGAAGGTTGCAAACAGAGGACAGATGCAAAAGCGTCGAAACCTTACTTACCCACGTTTATACAAGAAGAGTCTGGAAGATCTCCAGACCCATCAAGGACCTCAACCTCATTTTCAGCTTCCAGAACTACAGAAGACATGAACATCGTTACATGAAGAAGTAACGATATCGAGAAAGGAGCGAACAATACTAACCTTGCCCGGAGGATAGAATGATGCGCTGAGGGGATATCGCCTGTGGAGAAGCCAGTTCCAGCAGACGCTGGAAAGACTTCCTGGAGACAGGCCAGCGATGGACGCCGCCAATCCCCGTAGCTCTGAAAAGACAGGAAAGTTCAGATAATGAAAAGATCGTTAAAATAAAAGAAAGAACAATACCTTTGATGCTCCTCCCACTCTGGGTTGGAGAGATGGCAGCTTCGGCGGCCTCCTCTGTGCCCCCAAGCACATCATCAGGGATGTGGGCCGGTATCATAACTTCCGGTGGAGGAGCAGTGACCATCGCTACAGGCTCCAATGAAAGGACGGTGGCCACGACTACCTTTCCCGCAGTCTCCGGGCCGACCCCAGAGAGATCCATTGAATCCACGGCCGATGAAGATGCCTCTTCTGGAGGAGCAAGCACCTGGGGAGAAGGAATCACCGAGGGAAGCTCCATTGCAGGATCGACAATTGCATCGACCCCCTCTGTACTGATTAGTGTCTCATCGGGAATATTTGCAGAGTCCATAGTCAGGGTGCGACTTGGACTCAGATCCTCTGCCATCAGCGAAGTCCCTACAAAGTTTGCACTAGGATAAGGATATGTATGTGTGTGTGTGTGTGTGTGTGTGTATAAGCAGTGCAAAATACTATAAAAGACTATATAAGTATACCAATGCGTAAAGGAGCTTCTCGTATGGTTTGTTCAAGCCGACGCTCCTTCCTGAGGAGGTATGCCCGCCGGGGTTTGAGGGTAGACTTATGGCCACCAGTCCATAACGAAAGTGCATCCTCGGCGTCAGCTGAGATAGCCTGCTTAAGGGCTCTCTCGGCCCTTCTTCCAAAGGACCTATGAATATCCGCCGTATCGATGGAGGATCTTCATAAAAGATGACGGCGGGATAAGGCCTCTTTGGGATCCTTACATTCTGGGATTCATCCTGTGAGCGTCTTATGGCCTCCGCCAGTTGTGCGGCTTCCTCGCCAGATGAACCAGGAAAAAGAAGACTGTCTCCTGGCGGACTAGTAACGGTCTTCTTCCCCGTTTTGGCCCAGAGCTAATGACTGTAGAAGATCGCTTCTTTCCCCTTGCCGTCTGCTTTATGAGCTGCTTCTCAGTTTTGACAGGGAGAGAAGACTTCTTCAGGACCTTCGCCAAGGGGATATTATCATCAGAGCTAGGTTTTACCTGCGGAACCGTTACGGTATCCGTCATCGGTCGTTCAAGCGAAGCCTCTGTTGGCAATGAGACGCGAAGCCTTTCCTCCTCTCCAAAGGTTTTAAGCGAAGCAGCAATACCTTCTTCTGTGGATGCACCTGTTAAGACAGCAGGCGTCAGTCAAAGCATGATAAAAGAATGAACAGCGGAGAGATAAGGGTAAAGTATACCTAACTGCGCAAGGGCGGCCAGTTCTTTTTCGAGGATGGCTGACTATTTGGAAGCTTCGATGGCAGCCTCCAAATCGGTATCATCAAGCGTCCCGAATAAACCCTCGTTTGTCCCATATTCGCTCAAGCCTTCGCTAGACGGAGCAGGGGCGTCGAGTCTAATATGGTGTCCAAATAAAGTACTTGTTTCTTTTTCTTCTGAGGACGGGCGCCAGTGGCCAATAACACGAGTTTTCGTTTGGTAGACACCTTTGGACGACGAGTCCCAATTTCTTTTCCTACGTCCGACTCGGGGGACGCGGCAGCCACCTTTTTTTCAGGCGCGCTGGATGAGGGCAACCTGCACGTAGGGCTTAGCACGTATGGAGGCTCAACTGCAGTGACCTTTCTCAGAGGAGGATGAACAATGTTCCGTCGCTTCAGAGGAACATTTTGATCACCAGCTGGCACTGCGCCGTTGCGATCAAGCAGCAATCGCTTTTCCTCCCTAATGACGCCACCCATCGAATGTTGGTACTACGCCACGTACACATTTAAGGCTTGAGGAACACAACTCGATTCGCTAATAAAAAAGTTAGACCCTGTGTTCAAGCGCATAAAATGATGTAGTGCGCTCCGAGTACCCTCCTCAGTGGCAGCCGGTTCTACCAAGAAAGCCTCGAGTGGGACGCCCTGATTGTAGCTTAACTGCTGGGCGAAGCGATGCGGGTTATACCTCATGAATAAAGTCGAGTCATTCATCTTGAATACGAGAAATCCCGGTCAGATAGAGTACGGATGAAGAATTTCCCGAGCTTTCAAGATGGAGGCCCCATCCTTAAATATGTCCTGCAAGGGCAGCACCGTCTTCCCCAATTCCTGGCCGACGATCAAAATTTTATCAGTAAAAGACATGCCAGCTCCAACCGTGCGTGGGCGAAGAAGCAAGCCTCTAGCTTCCCGTTGCGTTGGAGTCACAATAGAGGCGCCGACCAGTCGCATGATCCGAGGGAACCTGCACCTGTCATAAAAACTCGGCCTCTTATGGATGCCAAAGAAGCCTAGCACGTGCAACTCGAGCCATGACGTAAAATAATGCATCGGGAAATTTACCGACTGCACCCCTGGCTCAGTGGTATCCGCTGCCAGGCTGAGGCCGTGATACACATAGGCTAACCCAGTGATCCCTACAACCACTTGTATCCCAGCAACCATCCGATGCGCAGGATAGAAGACGGAAGGCCTCATACGGCGAGGGTGGATGGGAAGCGCAAACCAACTCATCCATAACCCAAGAAACCCTAAAAAGAACATTTCTTCGTCAATCCCAGGAGCCGCCAGCTCTACAAAAGGGATGACCGGGGTATCGGGTAGAAAGAAGCTCTTCCGATCCGCCTCCGCCGCTGGCAGATTGCTAAACCCAAGCCGAAGGGGTCGTCAAGACTGGCGAATTTCTCTACTTCTTCCTTCAATATTTCCGGGCGAAGAAAATTAGCAATAAAAGCCGTAAAATTAACTCCACGACCTTCGGATGCAAGAAAAAGATTCTCATAGATATTTAACACCTTTATCAAACTCGGAAATCGGTGTTGAATAGCATTCTCGGGAGTAAGATCCATTACCACTGATTTGGTGGCGAAAATATACTCATCTGGGGGAAGAAACTCCTCATAATGTTCTCCCCTAACGGGTAAACCCGAGACCTCTGCAAATTCCTCCAACGAAATAGAGACTTCTCGATCTGATAGGAGGAAGGTGTGGGTCGGAATGTTCCACTGCTCTAGAAATTCCCTGACCCACCATGTAGAGGGTGTGGAATATTAAAACAAAGAAGCATAAATGGCGGGATACAATCCGAGCTTCATCAACTGTGATTTCTTCACCGATAAAATATACTGAGCCCACTGCAAATACCCGGCTGGGTGACGGGGAGTTAGTCCTACATTGTATGGCTGTCCCCAAGGGCGCGACTCGCCCTGACATATGCGTCGCCCTAGGATGTCCAAAGCCACCGGCGGCTGCACGGGTACTGCGGCAATAGAAGGCCGAAGGAGACCTTCTGAAGTCCAGTTGACCTCCTTCACAGTGTAATTTATCGGAGGTGCAACTGTATAAGCGATCGCAGAAATAGGCTCCGAGGGTATCACACAGGAAAAGCTCCGTCGGCCCATGATAATTTGGTCGTACCATTTACCCCATAGATGAAGACTCTTGTGCTCCGGGTCATGGTCTTTTATCAACGCAAAAACCTCGCGGTCTACGGATGCTTCAGGGAACCCGCCTTTTGAGCGAATGAACGGGAAGGAGGTGTCGGAAGACATAGTACCTGCACGGAAAAGAATGAATTTTCAGCCGCCAATGCTATAAATTAAATTCTATTACAAAGTACTATAAATCCGTACCGCACTACAATGCAGTTGAAAGGGACCAAAGGGGACCCACAAAATCTAGATGACAGTTCATCATTAATAAAACAGCCTCATCATTGGATGAGGCTGTCATTAAATGAGGAAATCCTCAAGAGATTCTCATTAAATAAGAAATCCCTCAGGAAGAGGAGTAAAACTCCCATTGAGAGCAGCGCTCTTCACTAGACAGACATCTGTCAAAGTCTAATGATAAAGGAATAAAACTTCTCAAGAAGAGCCTTGCTCTAAGAAGATGATGGAATAATCCATCAAAAATAAAATTTCATTTTTGATCTTCAAGATCCATGAACAAACTCTTAAGAGTTCTTCTATATGATCTGAAAGGAGCAAAGCTCCATTAATGGATTAAGAAATCGTAAGTAAGATCCTTGTAGAGAGCAAAGCTCGGTTAATAAAACCCTAAAAAGGATTTTCTTTAGATCAAAAATCTATGAAGAGCAAAGCTCTGTTAATGGGTGAAACCCTAAAAGATGTTTCAAAAATATTTAATCTTTTAGCTAATCTGACAGAGTTCTGTCCTTAAAAATTCTTAAGAGGAAGAGCTGCGCTCTGAAGAAGAAAATAAAATTTCAAGAAGGATTGAAGATGAACAGAAGTCATCTCAAGGGCAAAGGGTCCTATTTATAGGCACTAAGCACCGTTTCAGTTCTTTGGGTGATCCAAGAGTCGAGATGTTTCCACCGCTGCACCCACGTGTGGGCCCCGTGAGCGCAACGGTAGGGGGCATTTGTTTCCGCAATTAGAGTAAAGCTCTATTCAAAATTCAGAATTTGAATTGAAGATGCGCTTTTATAAAAGCACTGCGCTACAACTAGCGCACCCCGTGCAAAGCGCATAGGCGCTAGCGCTAGATATGTTGCGCTCCAAGTAGCACACCACATGCAAAGCACATGTGCGCTGACGCTAAGAGCGCTGCGCTCCAAGTAGCGCACCATGGGCAGAGCGCATAAGCGCTAGCGCTGGAACTAAATGTTCCTCACCGTTGGATCAAATATCCAATGGATATGATTAAATCATCAATTAACAAGAATGAGATTCTGTTGAATCTTTCCAAACAGAAAAGATTGTGCCCTGAATTTGGAACACCGTTGGATCAATGATCCAATGGTGATTGAAAATCACTAAAATACAGAACAAATTCTGTAAAGGGGAAAGATTTCTCGATTTTATTAAAACAAAAAGATTATCTTCTACAAACCAGAATCTCTTGGATCAAAGATCCGACGGTGGGGAAATTCCCAAATCAATTAGAGAATAAATCTCTTAAACTGATTCAACAAATCAGCATCCCCTATATAAAGGACCCGAGACTTCAAGTCTTGTACAGAGGAACCCCCCATAAACTTTGAGAAAATCTCAGAAAGAAAAAGAAGCTCTCAACAAAAGAAGACAATTCTTTTCAAGGTAAAAAAAAGAATAGAAAGATGAAATCATCTTAATATAAAAAAGAAGTACTTACTTCACAGATCATAGGTCTATAAGACAAATTGTCTTTCATAAAAGAGATTATGAACATCTCATTATAAAGGGGGGAGAATTATTCAATTCTCTTAGGATCCCAGATCCATAAAGGCAAAGCCTTTCATCAAAAGAGATTGAAATATCTCCTATAAACTAAGAACTTTGTTCTTAGAATCTTGAGACAAAGTCTCTTATCAAAAGGAAGGTAATCTTCAGAGCGCAAAGTTAATCTAAGAAGAGCCTTAGCGCTCCTGATTTAAAAGTGCCTTAGTGCTCTTCATCTAGCGCAAAACGCTACAGTGCAATAGCACTTCAAACACAGCGCACTGCGCTCATTGGCTAGCGCTCAGTGTTAAGCGCGCCACGTGCTCCTCACGTGTGCGCTGTATTACAAAAAGCGCTTTGCGCTCATTATATGGCACCAGCGCCAAACGCCTCAACGCTTCAATTATAGCGCATCAGCGCTCAACATCTAGCGCTAAGCGCATCTGCGCTCTTCATTTAGAGCAAAGCGTTAAACGCATTAGCGCTTCACATCTGGCGCAAAGTGCCAAGCGCACTAGCGCTTTAACCATAGTGCCCTGCGTTTATTGACTGACCCTAGTGCCAAGCGCACTATATACTTTTATGTGCGCTTGGGTAGAACGTAAATTGTTCTTTGAATAAACCCCAGAGCTACGATGAATGCTCAGCATTCAGTAAAAGACAAATATTGTCAGAAGCTAAATCAATACTCGGTATTGTTAAAAGGGTCGAGCTCAAACAAATGCTTAACGGCCCAAAATAAATGTTAAAACATTTTGACTTGATTGGACTTAGCCCAAGATTGGCCATAAGTCCTCAAATTCAGCTTAATTGAGCCCACATGCTCATAAATCACAGATCTTGGTTCCAAATTGGATTACAGATCTACCAACCAAAATTGGTTCAAGGGTACATCTCTGAACTCCTTTGATATTTGTCGTTGTAATACTTCAACGTCTTCAGAGAGGTGACGGGTCCTGACAACCAGACATTCTATAGACTGTGGGGTCCTTAAACTCATGGACGATGATGTCCTTAATTTTGACTGTGAGGTCTTTAAACTCACGGACTATGATGTCCTTAACCTTGACTGTGAGGTTTTTAAACTCACGGACTATGATGTCCTTAAGCTTGACTGTGAGGTCTTTAAACTCACGGACCGAAATGTCCTAAAACTAACAATGGACCGAGATGTCCTTAAACTAACATTGGACCACCATGTCCTTAAACTGGTAATCGACCGCAATGTCCCTAAACTAAACAATAGATTCCAAATGCTCTTTTTTCGGATCTAAATGATCCCGTTAAGTTGATCTTGGTCTAAAATTAGACTAAGGTATCCTTAACAAACGTTTAAGCTGATCTTAGTCTCAAATGAGACTAACGTATCCTTAAACCCAACTCCCAAACCCAAATCTAAGAAAATACGGATTTGGACTAATCCACGCCCTACGGGCGACAACATAAATTAGTCTCCATATACAATCCACGGGCAACCAAAAACAAAACAAACACCCACGACACGAAGTAACCATCTGGAGAAGGAGAAAATGGTTACCGCGATGCGGTAGCGTAATTAACTGCAGGGGCTTGCGCCTGCAGGGAAGAGCGTCCCCACAATCAAAAACCCCTCAACGAGAGGGAAGCTGACGAAATCTGCTACATCGGCCGCATCCGTTTAAACCTTCGATACACGGTGTCATAAATCAACTTGGCATCTTCGGAGAGGTGGACGAATAGCACCAATTAGCATCTGCCCCGAAATTCAGGCGAGACAGACCTGCGCGGTCGCGTCTCCGTGTTTTCGGCGGGGAACAAATCCAATTGCCGTTGTTCCAGGTTGTATAACGGAGCCTTGTATTTCCATTTGCCTCTAGTCTCTGGCATATAGAGACTCCTCTCGTATACACTGGTATCCTTCTGTACCAAGATACAAATAACAGCATTAACACTAAATACAACATTATAACAATATAATATAACTTTAAAAGCTACACTCTCTCTCTTTCTGTCTATTCTATTTCTCCCTTATCTTTGGGACTTACCGAGCGATTTGTTCGCTGACGACATTCTCTTTCTTTCTTCTTTGAATGTCGTCAGGTGTTTCGGACCTTCTGGAAACGGGGCCCAGCATCGAGGACTTGGACCAGATTATTGAAGACCCAGAGCTCTAGCTTCATTGTACATATTTCATTCCAGTACTTTCTTTTTATGTTATGTCATTGTTTAGGCATTGCTTTATTTCAGTTGTATTTACTTTCCATGCATTGTACGGAAAAAAAGTGAATAAATAAAGTTATTGTTTTTATTATATCTTGTCTCTTGTGCTTTACTTTTATATTACTTAGATACGCTTAGCGTATTTACTTCACAGCAAATGCGTAGCGGCCTCGTCCCGTCCCCTTCGCCGTACACCGGGAAGCGGGGCATGACAGGTTTTGTTGGTGGCCCATGCAGGTCAGAGTTGTATGGAACACTGCCATGCAATTCTGTTCTGCGTGAACAATCTAAGTAATATAACACAAGAACCAGCAACTAAAACATTTTTTTCAATCATGTTCCTTGAATCCTATCATTCTATATACTTTGAATCCGTCCTAATCCAAAATTCCCTCGCCTCTTTTACAATCTTACCGAAACCTTCACATCCTTTCATTCCTTCACACATTTTTCATACACTATCAAGTACTTCTAACACCTTGTAACACCTTAGCAGCCATAGAAGCCAAGACAGTTGACCAAGGTAATACTAGTATTTCACTTTCACATTTTTAAAACCCTTGCATCACTTTATTTTTTTCATACGCTATCAGTACTTCAGTCACCATACTTTTCTTGAATTTGTTACACTTTCCTTTTACAAATTTCGAGGATGAAATTTTTATAAGGAGGGTAGAATGTAACAACCCTAAATTTCCTATACAAATTTTTTCAAAATATTTTTTTTCAAAATCCATAAAGGGGTATTTTAGTCTGAGCACAAGATATAAGTAATTCTTTTGCTTTTTAATTACAAGTTAAAAGAATGTAACAACTCCATTTTTAGTGTACAAAAATTTACTTTAAAATTAATGTATACTTGGGGTATTTACATTTACTGTTATTACTTTAAATAATTAATTAGCTCTATAATTATAAGAAGGAGCTTGTGGCTCATTGGTAATACCTTGCACTGCTGAACCAAGCCACCAGAGTTCAAATCCCATACCCCACATTATTTTTAAATTTGTTTTATTTTGAAATTTTTAGAAGTTCAAGAGTCAACACGTGCTAACTCCCAATTTTCCACTACAGATGAAAAAGTGAATGCACCAGTAAGCACACCAACCGACGGTGCCCCTTCCCATCTCCTGAATCGGCCGGACTCGGCCGAGTCGGCCGGCGGACCCGCCGACTCGGGCCGGCGCCGCTGAGTCCCCTTCACCATTGTTGTGTCTCTTGGCATTCTCTACCCCTCTGCACACTTCAATTTCCCAGATCAGTTCCAAAGAATTCAAAAAGTCACCGGCCGGACCGGGCCGAACCGCCGAGTCCCCTTCACCATTGTTGTGTCTCTTGGCATTCTCTACCCCTCTGCACACTTCAATTTCCCAGATCAGTTCCAAAGAATTCAAAAAGTCACATTTAGTCCATTTTTAATGAATTTTAATATATTTTTTACATTTTTCAATTTAAATTTTTCATCTACCCTAACCCTAGCCTAACCCTATAAATATCACCCCTACACACTACCCCCTCACCCCAAAACCCTGAGCCAACTCTCAAGAAATCTTTAGAAACCCTAGTGTGCAATCGAAGTGAGTGAAAGGCGAAGTTCCGGCGGATTTTCCGGCAACGACCCTAGGAGATCCCGGTGGCGAAACGATGCACCGGTGACTCCTCCCGATCCATCTTCCTCTTGTCTTTGATCGAAATCCATAAGTCCCAATTCTATCTTCGCTATTCTTATTCTAAAATACGGAATTACAAAACCCGACGGAATCGGAACAAATCCGATTTCCGATTCGGTTTCTTTATAAAAGTTCATTTTTCTTTAATACAATCATGCTTAAACCAATTCATGTTGACTATTAAATACTAATCAACCATATTGATCAAGTTTCATATCATAAAGTAATTGTTATTTCATTTTACCGTATTTTTTATTTAAATACCACATAGTTTCAATTCTACATTTAACATCACAAAACTTGCTATACCTTTAAGTAGATCACGAGGTAATGACCTACCTCCTCACACACTCATATGCAACATAACACAATACCTTCGGGAACATAGAATACGGGAAAAACGATATCTTTACAAATAAATACCATAATTAATAAAACCGTTTTTCCTTAATGATTAGTATTTATACAAATCTTTGCAAAGCGCCGCTTCAACCCATTTGGGGAACCCGTTCAGGATGGTGCGAATTATCGCACATCCTTGGGCTTAGTAGTGCGAGATGTAGACCTCCGCAAGGAGCATTCGGTCTCGGAAGATTTAAAATACGATATCTTAAGAAAAACGAGATTTCTAGAATATAATATATATACTAAAATTATTTTCATATAAATATATGTATATGTAACATTAAAATATTTATTTTGAATTATTATAAATATTCCAACTCTTTTCAAAAATCACAAGAATCATTTTTACACTAAAATACCATGAATTCTATACAAATCAATATTACAAATAAATACCTTTATTTATGAAATTAGGATATTTTTACTAGAAATATCACAATATAAAATCTACATTCATTACAACTCTAAAGACGAATAATAAATACTTGGGATGTATTTTGAAAAGTATATAAAATTATTTTTATATAAAACCCCCTCTCAAGTTCTATAAATTAGCCTAAGGACCCTAGTAAACATAGGTTTAAGCGGGACCAATCTCTTGAGTCTCAGGGAGCCGGAGAAGTGGGTGCTAGCCTATTTAAGGTAGAAAACTTAATAATGGTGTTATCAATACGGTAATCGTCTTTGAAAAAGACACAAATCCTGCCGTCCATGTGCAGCGGTTACCGATAATATCGAAACAATCAGGACTTCAATTTACTTTTCTAATTGTCTGACTCAGAGTGAGTCTCATTATAATCTAACTTGAATATAATTCAAGTACAATCTACAATCTACAATCTGCAATCTTCAATATTACAATTCAACATGAATCCATGAATCCAATTATCAATCTATACAACTTGACTGAACCGAACCATTGATATACATTCCATTTACATGGTTCTTCAGTTATTCCATTTACATGATTATACAGTTATATCCATGATTCTACAGTTACATACATGATTCTCCAATTACATCCGTTTACTGATATAATGGTTTCGGTCAGTCATCCAAACATATAAGTTTACAATACAAGACAATACAATACAATCAAGACATCATGGGGTTTAAGGGGTAGATTGGTACGGAAGGTGTTAAAAGTGGCACGAGACTGCAAGATTAAGACACCTAACCTGAATCCAATTGCCGTTGTTCTGGGTTGTATAACGGAGCCTTGTACTTCCATTTGCCTCTAGTCTCTGGCATATAGAGACTCCTCTCGTATACACTGGCATCCTTCTGTACCAAGCTACAAACAACAGCGTTAACACTAAATACAACATTATAACAATATAATACAACTTTAAAAACTACACTCTCTCTCTTTCTGTCTATTCTATTTCTCCCTTATCTTTGGGACTTACCGAGCGATTTGTTCGCTGACGACATTCTCTTTCTTTCTTCTTTGAATGTCGTCAGGTGTTTCGGACCTTCTGGAGACGGAGCTCAGCATCGAGAACTTGGACCAGATTATTGAAGACCCAGAGCTCTAGCTTCATTATACACATTTCATTCCAGTACTTTCTTTTTTTCTTATGCCATTATTTAGGCATTGCTTTATTTCAGTTGTATTTACTTTCCATGCATTGTACAGAAAGAATGTGAATAAATAAAATTATTGTTTTTATTATATCTTGTCTCTTATGCTTTACTTTTATATTGCTTAGATACGCTTAGCGTATTTACTTCACAGTAAATACGTAGCGGCCTCGTCCCGTCCCCTTCGCCGTACACCGAGAAGCGGGGCGTGACATATAATGGGCGTGCAGTATTATTAAACATGAGGAGTACAATGAATTGCAGAACATGAGTATAATAAATATCAACTGAATATGAATAGTGCAATATGGGTATCATATCAGTAAACTAGGCAATGCATATGTCACTACTTAACGGTAACTAAGTCAATGAAATCAAATGGTGGAGAGGATGCTCATGTTTAACAAGGGCCTCGTGCATGCCCGAGACCACGGTCTACTGTGCCCGGGACATAACCCTCTCAGCCGTGCCGCTAGGCCCATGACCGTGTGTGTGTGTGTCACTAATAGCGAATGATCATCCTCTAAATCACTGTACCTCGCTTAATACGAGTTTTATACCACCTTGATTTCCTCATTCCTCAGGTTATAGTATGCATTCAGGTATTCAGATAGGTTGTGAACAAATACGTATCGCTGTCACTTTCAATCACTATTCCACTTATCAATATCACTGTCCTATTTGTCACAACACAATCACTAACACTGATATATATATCGACAATGGAAATCAGTCACTAGGTTTCAACGTGAATGATCACTATGCAGCAGGTATAAAGCAAACACGAAAAATAAGCAAAAATGCACTGAATGGATATTCCCTATATTATGACGACCAATGTCATACGACTTGCAAAATTTACGATAAATCATACGCAAGGATTCGACCAAAATAATATAAAGGACGTATGAAGCACACTTGATTATCTAAACAGTAAAATTTATTTCATGTCAATCGAGATTCAGGTTAGGGAATTATCAACATTTTAAGGTAGCGACCGATTACTGGAATTCCAGTTTCAGAATTGGAAACCCAACTTCACGCGCGTTTTGACAGTGATCGTGTTCAGATTCAGGTGTTACCCCAGTTAAATGTAATATAGTTCTATCAGTTAAGTTTCCAACGCATCAAACGGATTATCGATAGCAGTTCTATATTAAAACCTATGCTTTGTTTAATGTGACGGTGTAGGAAACATTACTGCAGAAACTGCAGAACGCAGCGACACTTTAATATCAAACGACGGTGAAACAGCACGGGACCAGATTCATGTACTAGATAACTAAATTATATATGCGTCCATGTGGGGATCCGTGTATTTTCAGTTTTATGCAGGTATGTACAGGTGCTTAAAGTTAGGTTTCCCCCGTGGAATGCTGCCCCGGACTGCAGTCCCGAGTCGCATTCCCAGTCAATTCACATTGCCGTAATCTATCAATATAGAAAAATAAACTATATATGGTTCTAGATTATCGAATCGTCTTCGATATGAGCCATAGAACATCGCATTCCAATCTGTATTTAATTTACAGTGATTTTATTAACTTAACCTGTGCGATAAAATTCAGTTTTAGTGTTGCCTTTAGGGGCGACGTTACAGGATTATAAACACGATATTTTTAACGCAAAACCTTACACGGCGTTCATTAATCGGTAATGGATTCAACGATCATAAATTTCGGTAATTTAAGATAGGGTTTTCATGTATGTATCGCGTCGAACACATAAATTATGCATGGGTATCATTTGAAATATCCATTTCAGTTAATTGATCAAACTAGTTGTAATTCGGTGAAATTGTAAATGATGTTGATACGGGTTAGTAAATTCCTAGTCGGTTTCCATTCAATATAATCAAACTAAGAGGGTTCGTTACAAGATAATCAAATTATAACCTTTCGATGTATACGTATATATGTATATATAGGCACAGACTTTGCATTATGTAACCTTATTTATTTATTTATTTCCAATTCAAAAGTGTTAATTAGCATGCATAAACAAGTGATTAGAGTTCACTTGCCTCAGACAATCGTGACGACGATAATCCCGGCAGCGACGACGGCGAGAGGCAGCAACGGTGACGGTGAAGGCACGCGTAAGGGCACGGCACAGCACAGGCAGCGGCGACGGCAGCGAGTTCAGGTGGCGGCTGGAAGCAGTAGGTGCAGGGGCTCAATGTTGGGGTGCTCGAAGCTTGCAGCTTGGAGATGGTGAAGCCGGCGATGGTGGATGACGAGGACGAGGGCTCGGTGTCATGGATGGGGTTGCCGGTGATAAGGTGGTCGGGCTCGTCGGCGAGGCGCAGGGGCGCAGTGGGTTCAGGTGTTGTGGCTTGGGGTGGTGAGCAGGGGCATAGCTCGGAGATGGTCGGTGAGGTGGAGCGGGAAGTGGCTGGTGTTGGGGCTAGGTGCTCGGCGTTGAGGTCGTAAGAGTTGCGGAGGTGTAGCAGGAGGAGGAAGTCGATGGCTGTAGTCGGTGTTGATGGAGTCGATGGGTTGAAGATGGGGTCGGTGGAGGAGCTCAGAGGAGGTAGGGTTAGAAAGGAGGGCAGTGGGTGGTTGGAGGCAAGGCGGCCGGTGGTGGCAGAGGTGGTCTTTGGCATGGAAACACGGAGCTTAGAGCTGGGGATGGTGGAGTTGAGTTGGGAAGGAGAGAATGAAGTAGAGAGGGGGTGGCAGAGAGAGGGGTCGTCGTGAGTTTTGGGCGAGTGGAGTCAGGCCATTGGGGAAGCGAGGACGTGGGCGCATCTCGTGATGGTGGCACGAGAAGGGAGGAGTCGAGGGGGAGAGCCATTAGGGGTGACACGAGGGGCGCGGTCGTCGTGGCGAGCGCGAGAAGAGGGAGCCGTTGGAGGTGACGCGAGGGGCGCGGTCGTCGTGGCGAGCGCGAGAAGCGGGGAGGCGTTGCGAGAGAAGTGGCGGGAAAAGGAAACGAGTGGAGGAAGAAGAGGAAGTGGTGGGAAGCAGGTCGGGTCGGTCGAGCATGGGTAGGGTCGGGTACGGGTAAGCTAGGATTTAGTTTAGGTTTAGGAATAATTAAAATAAAATAATAAAATATATATATAAATGAAATAAATTTGGAATAAAATCTGGAAAAATACGGGAAATTATATATTCGAAAACTGGGGATTTACACAATCCCCGCACGACCCGTACTCCCTCACGACGAGCTCCTCTATCTCCCTCAACCACGCCGCCTGCATCACCACGGAGCTTCTCACTTCATCACCATCTCCTCCACCCATCAACAACACTGACCCCTAAGAGCCTCACCGCACTACCGACCTTCTCCCATCGCCGGAGCTCCCTCAAACCACCATGAAACCTCCAGCGACCCACTGCCTCATCACCTCACACCATAGACCATTGCCCGCTGCCGAACCCAACCGCCAGCCTCTATCGCCATCGTTCTGCATCAATAGCTCGCATCCTCGACCTCGTGACCACACTCGTCGCCACGAGCACCGACCACCACCATCGTCATCGGCTCACCCAGCGCCGCCTGAGCACCCCAACCGACCTCGTCGTCGAGCTCCTCTTCTCCTCCTCCGCGTGGTCCACCCCACTACGAACACCACTGTCTCTCTCTACACCGATCCCACTCTACACCCGAGCACCCATGGCCACCGCCTAACTCCGAAAAACCTCTCTACCCAACACCGCCGCCGCAACTCCATCGTCGGCTACCTCCTCTCGACGCTTCCATCATCACCATCTCCGTCGTCCCTTCTTCCTTTGAGTCGAGCCATGCCCCAAGTCCTCCTCTAACCTATCTCCCTCATCGAGCCCGAGCTCACGAGCCTTTCCCTTCAGCTTCAAGCAGAGCCCTCGCCCGAGCCCCCTGCGCCGTCGACCATCGCCTAAGCCATCGTCGGGACTCCTAGCCGCCGAGTCTCCAAGCGCACCAAGGACGAGCCGAGCTCCCAACTCCAGCTCCAAGCCGAGCCCTACACATTGTCATCACCGCCACTATCATAGCCCCTACCGCTAGCTGTGCCGAACCCCAAGCCGTATTGTGTTCGTGCCACACTGTGCCCGTCTCCGTGCCACCGCGTACCCTGACGTGTCGCGCCCCGTATCCACTCCCCGTGCCATATCGTACCCAGTCCCCATGCCACGTCGTGCCAGCCCCCGTGCCACACCGTGTTCGATCCGGTGCATGCACCGCGCCACTCCCGCACCATGCACCGAGTCAAGACCGTGCCCAGTACCGTGTCATGCCTGCGTCATCACCACGCCCACTACCGTATCACGCCCGCATCGCCACCGCGTCCAGTACCGGGTCACCGCGTATCGCGCCCGTGTCGTACACGTATCCAACATCGCATCGTGTCAAGTGTTGAGACTGATCCTGTAATACCCAGTTCTTTTATACACCAATATCTGTATTTTTGTTACTTACAAAATTTAATCATTTATATTTATAATTATTATTTTTATTATTTTTAAAACCCTAACCCTAATTTAATCTAATACCTTTTTAAATTTTCCTAAACAACTCATAACCCAAACCCCAAACCCAGCCCCGGCCCAAGCTCCCCATTTCTTTTCTAATTTATGGCACGGGCTATGAACCCCAGCCCAAACCTAGCTTCCACACCCGACCCGACTCCTCACCCGAACCCGAACCCGACCGGCTACCTACTCTCCCCTTCTTCTTCTTCTCCTTCGTTTTCCCGCGCTCCCTGCCTTCTTCCCCAATGGCTTCCGCGAGACCCGCGCCCACTCCCCACGACTTCCGCGCCACCTCCCCTCTCCTCTCGCTCCTCTCTCCTCACTCTTCTCTTCTCCCCCCACTCTCTTCCTTTTCCCGCTTCTTTCTTTCCTTCTCCCCACGTCCCTGCGGCTCATCGCCTCACGCCCCCACACCTCGGCCCATGACCCCATGCGCGCACGCGCTCGGGAAACTTCCCTCGACCTCGCCCTTTCCTCCTCTTTCCCTCATCGCCACCCCAACACCACACGAGCCCCTCCTTCTCTTCCCCTGCTCAACTTACAAACAAAGAACCCATCACCATCGCCTGCATCCCCGAGCTCCTACCTCACCACCGACGCCGAGCCATCAACATCGTCGACCTCCTGCTACATCGAGGACCCTCTTCACCGCCGTCGGAGCTCCCCCTCACCCTCAACTCCAACCACCAACCGAGCCCCCTGCCTACATACCCACTGCATCCTTACCTCTGCCTCCACCCTCACCATTGCCGGCTCCACCACCTTCGATCACCGCAAGCTCCCCTCGTCAGAAACACCGTGACCATTGCACCTCCCCCATCAACCTCGGCAGCCGCCACCTCCACCACCTCTACCCTCACCACGACCCTTCCTATCTCCACCCAATCTCCTGGTCGAGCTCCCTACAGACGTGGCTGAGCTCCCCATTCCTTCCGACAAACACCCCGTACCCTCTCACCATCGATGAACCCCTCCACGACCGCCTGCCACCTCCTGCACACTCGAGCCCTATTTCACAGTCGACCCCGACATTTCATCGAACACCTACAATTGTCGCCGTCACCGTTGCCCCAGTCGCCGTTGTCGACGGCCAAGACGTGGCCTCGGTCCCCGTAGCCGTCATGGTCGTCAATGCAGTCACCATCGCAACGCCGTAAACATCCATCGTTGTCGTACCGTACCGTGCGTGTGTCAAACCCAAGCCGTGTCGTGTTCGTGCCACACCGTGCCTGCCATCCGTGCCACCGCAGACCCACTCCTATGTCGCGCCCCATGCCCAGTCCCCATGCCACACCGTGCCCAGTGCTGCGTCGCGTCGTGCCACGCACCAAGCCAGGACCACGCCCATCACCGTATCGCGCCCGCGTCGCCACCGCGTCCAGTACCGGATCACCACGCATCGTGCTCGCGCCATGCGCCCGTGTCCAGCATCGCGCTGTCTCGTGTGTCGAGACAAACCCTGCAACGGCGTCGCTTCCATATCAAGCGACCGAGGCAAGTGATTTCCACTTGCTTTACATGCTATTAATGGTGTACACATAATTATTTAAATCTTTGCATAACCAAATCTTCGATCACCATACGCATAAACAAGTATTTGATGCTAAACTCTGAGTGAAAACCTATCCTTAAATGGCGGAACTTGTGATCGTTAAGACCGTTTACTGTTTACTGAAGTACGGTGGAAATTGGGTTGAAAATCAATATCGTTTGACCTATAAAAGGTTATCCCGATAATCCTTACGAAATCTGAACTTTTCCGGACAGGTTAGACCGTTAAAATCCTAATAAATCATTTACACATCAGATCTGAGTGTTCCTTGGCTTGTATTAAATCTAACAGGTTAACCTACAGTACTCTATAATTGATATCTAAAATTGAACTAGTTACGATAGAGAAAACTGCGGTGAATTACGATTCTGGACTGCAGTCCAGAGCAGTAATTCCAGATAACCTCTGTTTGTAACTCACTGTTTTTCCTTGCTCAAATGCGGAAATGTGCAGAGCCCTATATCTTTATGAATAAAATTTAGTTAGCTTCCTTATCCCATTGTCACTAGATTCCTCAACTGTATGATATTTTTAACACATTTTATAATGTCGACGTGCCTAGCTGAATTCTGCAGCAACAGATTTCACACATCAAACTTAACCTGACCATAACATCCTGTTGATATATGATATTACTGATCCGCCAATTGCGTTGGAAACCTAACTGATAAACCTAGATTTTATTCAACTACAGCATCTCCTAATTACGATCCTAACTGGGGTTAAAGTGTGTTACGAAATGGACTTCCAATTCTGAAATCGGATTTCCAGCAGTGAACACTTAAATTGAAATGGCCGTATCTAGCAAACCTGAAACCCGATTGGCGCGAAACAAATTCTGAAGGATAGATAATTAAACATACTGCTTACCCCTTTTTCATTGTTTTGCTCTATTCTGCATGTATGATTTATAATAAATTATGTAAGTGGTAGGACACTGACTGATGATATTTTGTTCATATCATAATTATTGTATTCTCATCATATCATATAAATGTCATTGCATTGGTAACCTAGTGATCGTGTGCATTACCCAGTGTTAGGTTTTAGTGTTTGATTGTGGCAAGTACGTTAGTGTTTAAGCATGAATGGATAAGTGAAAGCGACACGTACTTGTACACAATCAGCGGACCCTATTGATTTATTTCATTGTCGACGTCTATGGCACGTATATAAGTGTAACCATAACTGGAATGGGACGGTTATGAAGCACTTATATTAGTGTCATAGGTAAGGCACCAAACACTGTCCATTTATCTTGGGTATCATTCGAGACATGCTTGATGGAGATCCTGTCTCCGGTTCTCGCGTAAACTTGTCATGGACCGACTGGTATTTGAGTTTATGATTGGCGTTTGATGTAGACCACGGGGTGTGAGGTAGTTTGAGTGTGAGTTCAACAGAATCTCCGGAGTCCCATTGCCGGCACATACAGCGATTCTGGAGATATATGGGTGATATTACTGATTATTAGCGAGCGACTCGGGCCCATGTTCCCTTGCCCTTTGGTCCTACCCTTGGGTGGAGGATACTCACGAGTGGTTGACTCTCACACTTGGACTGACGATAGGTTTAGCGACCTGGACAGTGAGACTTAGAGACTGTTAGGGTTAGTGATATTGACATGTATTGCTTACTGATTCAATATACCTGCCATACTGTTCACTGCTTTACTGTTTACCTGCTCTATTATCTACCTGTATTGGCTACTTTATGTTCACGTCATTATTCCATACTTACTATTTCATATTCATCATTATTGCACGTGTTCACATTTGTATTTATATATATATTGCTATTGTGTCGCTCTGACGACCTGAGTATGCATGCTCAGAGTGAGAATTAGATCTAGCTTGGACCAGAACCTAACGTACCTCGAGGACATTGCGGATATATGGATCAGTGACTCAGCGCTATCTTTCCTTGATCTCCATCTGGTTAGTTCTTTGTAATTGTTTTGATTTAGTGACTGCATTTCTCATTACCTGCGTATTGAGTACCGATTACCACGTAAAGGTAGAAGCCTAAGTGTGACTACGGCAGGATGTTTCCTTGACCGTAGGAGCATGGCCGGCCTTGTCAACCCCTCGTATTCCGTATTTTGGGAAGCGGGGCGTGACAGATCCCGCACGTGGTGTCGTTTCTATATCAAGCGACCGAAGGCAAGCGAAATCCCTATTCACTTGTTTAACATGCTATAATAAAGCGTTAGTTAAAGGAATTATATTATAACTAGATGTATAAATATAATTGGATCGAAATCTATACTCGAAATTTTGTGTAGCGAACCATCGTGTCGTTTTACTTGAGTGGAGCCAGACTAGGGCTTATTACTGTGTTAGTAACGTGTGTAAATTAAATGGTTAACATCTAATTTGGTTTGTTAGAAGAAACGTTAGTTTCGATCAATGACCAAATGTTTATCTCGGGTGTTCGATGTGAACCTCATGCGAAAACAAAATCTAAAATGGCAGAACTCATAATATTTATACCCTAACACTGTTAACAAACACTCTGTAGAAATTTGGTGGCAAATCAATGTCGTATTTTACACATAAAGTGACGCCCCTAATGTTTATACCAAAACTTGCGATTTACTGAACACTTGACACTGTTAAATTCATAACTAATTTCAGAAAAATCTAATCGCAGCGTGCCTAGGTTCGTTGCGAAGGGTACTGCATAACCTTTAACACGACGTGTACCTTTACTGTTAGATATATCTTATGAATATCGAAAAAAAAGAGCTTACCTGACCATGGACTGCAGTCCAGAGCAAGAACTTACCCTTGACATGCATTTGTACCCCTGATACCTTGCTGTTTAATTGTGATAATGTGCGGAGACAATTACTGTTGCGTAGACAGATGTCTTAGATTTCCAATGGTACCAGTTGTACTAAATTCTGGTATCTTTTGGTATTTAAATCATATTTTAAACGGATGACATGTACGGCAGGTTTCTGTCATTTCAGCTTGCACCCCTCATCGGTAATCTGATCATAACTCCTAAACCAAAATGAATATTGTTTATCCATCTCCTGTTCTGTAAAGTTAACTCATATCCCTACAATTAGTTGAACAGTAGAATCACCTAATTATGATCTCAACAGAGAGTAAAATGTATTACGAAACGGATTTTCAGTTCAGAAATTGGATTTCCAGCAGTAAACACTTAAAATGAAATGACTATAACTAGCAAACCTGAAACCCGATCGACACGAAACCAATTTTTCTGTACATATAATTAAATATAACGCCTACTCCTTTTATATTGTTTTGCTTAATTATGCACGTGTGATTTTATGTGATTTTTCTAATCCAACCGACATCGGTTGCTCATATGTTTTTAGCAGTGCATTTACTGTATTCCTATCATATTGCATGACCGATATACTCTTGTAAATAGTGTTCATTTGCATCAATAACCTAGTGACCGTGATACATTACCCAGTGATAGGTATTAGTGATTGGATTGTGGCAAGTACGTTAGTGTAAAAGCGTGAATGAACAAGTGAAGTGAAGCGTACTTGTACACAATCAGCGGAACCAAATAGTTATTGCATTGTCGACGCCTATGGGACATATATAAGTGTAACTATAACCTGAATGTGACGGTTATGGAAACACCTATATTAGTGTTATAGGTAAGACATCGAGTACTGTCCATTTATCTTGGATACTAGTCGAAACATGCTTGATGGAGACCCTGTCTCCAGTTTCTCGCGTAGACTTGTCATGTAGCTACCAGTATTTGGGTTCATGGTCGATATTTGATGTAGACCGTGGGTGTGGGGTAGTTTGAGTGTGAGTTTGATTAACGGAATCTCGGGAGTCCCACACACCTTATGTATAAATGTATCTTTCCAGAAGGAAACAATTTCTTTAAGGTTATCCGCCCAAAGAACTTCGATGAAATACCATCCAGAAGAACTCGGCTCGAAGGTTCAGAGCCGGATGGGCAGATTTGATGGTCAACAGGGCTATCATGTCCCGAAGAGGAGAGGATTTTTTGTCTAATCCGGGAATGGCATAGGTAGCATAGGCATAGACGAAGAAAGCAGAAGCATAGGCACGAGTGGAACGGTCAATCAACGCTTTCCGGTTCGAGTAGGGACGGTCGTGTCGTTCACCACTTATATCTAGTGTTTGATTTGGTTAAGTCGGTGATTGAAGTCAAAGCAAGGTCCGTGAAGTCAATGAAGTCACGGGGAATGGACAATGGGTATATCATATAAACAGGACCGCCCGCTTCTATTAGAAATAGACGTTTTACCGATCGGTTCTCTCTTTCAGAGTCCAATTGAATTATCTTTTCTACTAGTGCAACTTTAGTTGAAGTTGAAAAAGCAGGGGCTTGCGATTGAGCTCTTGAGTTGGAGCAGGTGTAGGAGCGAGCCAAGTTAGGTCAAGCCAGCAGGCGAATATTGAATGGATTTGGTTTCGTTGATCGCGAGTTCAAAAGTTATTGATTCACTCTTTCTATATACGATACGATAGCCTCAAATAAAAAATTCTTCGAGGTCGATCGCAACAAGGAAAAAGTCTAATAATGTTCTCCAACTCACAATAATAACGCAGCTTTGAATAATGATGTTGACAACTTTCAACTAATAATGATGCTTACTTTGTTTGCAACTCGCTCATAAATATAAGAATGAGTGCTTACTCGTAAACTCGCAATAATGAGGAAGTTAAGCTAGCTTGTCAACTCGCTCGCTAAACAAATTAAGAAAGATGGTTCGTAAACTCACTCGCTATAAATAAAGGCTCTTAAAGATACAAAACTCATATTGTGAACACGACCTGGAGACTCCTTCCCAATGGCTGTGACTTGACTCACTGACTTCATATAGAAGAGAGAAGGATAATCAATCGTCTTGCGTCCTTCTCTTTTCCAGTACAAGAATGGTTATTTCCTGCCCGAGACGAAGGATGGATTGATTGTCCGACGAGAAGAGTTGACTGACCTCCAGGAAAGAGAGAGTTGTAAGCTTCTTTTGTTTTGTGGACCGCCTAGAAAAGTGAAGATTGTTATTTCCATCACGGAAGCCAAGAATAGGTTTCTTGGTCTATACAATCTTATGGAAAATGAGAATTCTTAATAAATGGATTGACTGCCGGCATATACAATGATTTTAGGAGTTGTATGGATGGTGTTACTGATTATTAGCGAGCGTGATTCGAGCCCGTGTTTCCTTCCCCTTGGGGCCTACTCTTGGGTTAGGGATACTCCTGCGGTGGTTGACGCTCATACTTGGACTGACGATAGATTTAGTGAGTTGGACAGTGAGACTTAGAGACTGATAGGTTTAGTGACATGGACATTGCATTGACTACCGATTTGATACACCTGCTTTATTGTTTACATGTACCGGTTGTTTCATGCTCGTGCCATTCATCTATACTTACTGCTTTATGTTTATCATCGTTGCACATTATATATGTATTTATATATATTGTTATTGTGTCGCTCTGACGACCTAAGTATGCATGCTCAGAATGAGAAGTGGACTTAGGTCAGATCAGGATCTGTCGTACCTCGAGAATATTGCGCACATCTAGATCAGCGACGACAGCGCTATCTTCCCTTAATCCCTTTTTGGTTAGTTTTATATTTATTTGATAGAAGTAGCGACTGCAATTCTCATTATCTGTGCATTGATTACTGATTACTACGTAATGCTAGAAGCTAAAGTGTGATTACGGCAGGATACTTTCTCGACCGCAGGATATTCTCATTATCCCTCGTATTCCGTATTTTGAAAAGCGGAAAGTGCTTTTGATTTGTTCAAAGTATTATAAGATATGCTAAAGGTTTTATTCCTAATTAATATCCAATTTTGATTTCATCCATGTGACTGTCTTAGCTCTAAATCTTTACTGTAGGTTTTTCAACCCATGAGTTTTTAATTAAGATTTGACTAAGGATTTGAATTACAAATTATATAGCCCTCATAATAATGGATCCCCCCGCATTTTTTAAATTTAGATCATCTTGATCTTTTTGGGAAATATTTCTCGGTCATGGAGCCGTTGGTTCTTAAATAGGCATGAAGCTAATCTCTTAGGCATCGATTAATTTTAAACTGATTTACGTTGCATCTGTATATACAAATAGGTTTTTTAATTAGATTAGGAACCATCAATTATGAAAAACACTTTCATATCCAAAAAAATTGCATTCGATGTCAAGCTTAGTTGTTCATCCCTATAGAAAGATTGTAAAGTTTTTATACTATAATATATCTCTCACCTTGTTCAAGAGAGAAAGCCATTGTCTGTTTGTAAGAGGTTGTGCGTTTCGTGAGAGAAGCGGGACGTGTAAGGATTTTTTTGCTCGGATGAAGGAGGGTTACGGTGAAGAGGTTGTGCGCTTCCTAAGGACGGGGCCTTAAATAATAGTGGACCAAGCAAAAGGTGTTGAACCACTCTAAATCAACATATCACAGTATGCGCTTCCCTTTCCTTTACTTTATTATCTTGCTAATATATTGTCTTGCAATTGTCATTTTCTTGCTCTTATTTAAATTGCTCAGACATTTTGTTTCAAGTTTTCAAAGTCAGAATTTTAAATAAAACCCTATTCATTCCCAGGATTGTTAGTGCTCTTTCAATTATATGTCTCATCCTTGTTCTTTTAAAAGGAAAATCAAAATAAATTATTATTATTTTGATTTTATGCTTGGGTCTCGAGATCCCCCTCACCCACCCCACACACACAACAACAAAAGGACAACACATCATTTAGAAACTCTCCCCCTTCTCTCCCACGGAAAAAACTACTCTAAAAGGGCTTGCATGGTGCAAGCCTCTCTAGAGCCATTGGATGGGCTCCCCTTGCAAGTGGGGGGAGCCCATCCAAGGGCTATGCAAGGACTTGCACCATGCAAGCCCTTACATAGTAGTTTTTTCCCTCTCCCACTACCATAAAATAGAAAATAAAAACAATGGCATTTCTAAAGTAAAAAAGTAGGGAAATAAGAAAATAATAACATGACAGGGTCAGCCATTTTAAATTCTAAACTATATGCTCGTATTTTTTTACAAGATATAGCTAATAATATACCCGTGTACTGTATGTGCAAAATCCTAATGATAGAATAATAACACCATTCATTATATGCCGGGTGATCCATTACCCTCTTGAAGAATTTGGATGATAAATTATCATATTGGAAGATGCTATCTTCAACAACTATCCCCAAGGGCAAATCCATTTGAGGGCAGGATAAGGTCATTCTGTTTTGAAAAATAAACGCCATATATATGTATATATATTGATTTGTACATATATCATTATATAAATATAAATATAAATAACAAGATGAGATGGTCTAGTGGTCTTAGATGCTTTAGTCTTTGATAGTGGTGTGGGTTCAACTCTTGTTTGAGACATGTTTTTTTTGGAATTAAGTTACTCTCACTCTGTTCAAAACTCCTTCACAAGATAGTTTCTAGACAGATAATATAGTAGTTTTTCCCTATTCTATCTTTACAAATTTGTCATCTCTCTCTCTCTCTCTCTATATATATATATATATATATATATATATATATATATATTCAAAATATGTTTTAAAGTCTCTTTATGTGTCACATGGAAACACCATATGCATGCTATTACTCAAAAAATTCGGCTCAGGGCCTACCGTGCCCGAACACTCACGTTCAGACACGGAGCTTTACAACGATAAAAATTTTGGTCTCGCACTTGATAAAATTCTGGAACCGCCGCTAACCATCCCACCTTTGAAGCCAAATACAAGGCTATGCATTTGCTTTTTCTAAAGACATGTGCTTTTTTTAGAACTTTATTTTTCATGCATCTCCAAACAACCTCTTCTTATTCCTTTTACTAAACAGCCTCTTACATTGACATAATGACGTTTTTCTCCTATAAACCCCTAGAAATAACAATAATCCTAAAAAACTATCTTTTATTAAGAGCTAAGAAAAAGAGCTAAGAAAAAGAGTACCCCGGAGGAAATGGATTACATCAATTTCCTAGAAATGTTATTATCTTGATTGTTTAGAAGAAAATAAAGTTGATTCACACTTTGGAATTGCCTTTCCATGGTATTGTTGTTTGTTTGAAATGAAACGACCAGCGATGAAAAACAAAAGGCAGCATTTGAAAACCAATCCACTACTACAAGATGGGGATTTGGTCATGGCTGTAACCGTGACCAAAAACCCATATGGTCACGGTTAAAACCGTTACACAACCGTTGAGAAAAACCCCGTCACCAGAAGCCTGGTCATGATTAAAACCGTTACCATATCCCTTTTGGACACGGTTTAAACCGTGACCAGTTTGATGCATTATGAAAAAAAATAAAATTCTCTCTCTCTCTCTCTCCCCCCCCCACCCACCATCTTCTTCAACTTCATGTTCTTCATCAGGTCTCATCAAAGAATCAAAACATATCAACAATTATAATTTAAAGTATAAGTTCTTGTTCGATCGAGTTGAAGATCTTTCATAGATTTCTTCATAAGAGAAGGTATCCAACGAAACTCTAGCCTGCAAAATCATCCAAAAAAATATATTCCAAAACAAGAAAAACCCCCAATCTATTTCTAAACTACCGCCGTACCAAAATAATCTCAGAAGACCGACGGGGAACTGGAGCCCGGCCTTGCTGCTCCTCGATGTCTCCTTCTTCGTCGCCGCCAACCCTACAACAACAACACTAGCAGCAGCAACATTAACAGCCGCAACAACAACAACACTGCCACCAACTATTTCTGAGATCGAGCAAAAAATTGAAATTAAACCAAAAAATTAAAATTTAACCGTTTTATACTTGCCTCTTGACCGGCGGCGAGCAAACTTCAACCGGCAGCGAGCTTCGAGGAGCTTCGAGGGTCTAGGGCTACAATCGCAACTCAGAGCTTCGTGCCGGGCTCGACCACGGAGGAGATGCGGTGATGGCTTTGAAGGGGGACGGGCCACGAAGGCAATGGTGGAGGCAACGGCGGCCGAGGCGACGAGGGCGACGAAGGGAGATTTAGCATGCGATGAAAATTTCCGGGGGAGGGGTGGAGGAGGGGTCGATGAAAATTTGGGAGGCTTTTGGGATTTTATCTTTAGTGGGTTGTGGGGCCCGCCATTTTTTGGAATTGGTCACGGTTAAAACAGCTACCAAATCTTAAAACCATTACCATAAACTGGTAACTGTTAAAACCGTGACCAAAAACCCATTACCGAAACTCATATTCGTAGTAGTGATCACTGTTCTACCCAAACCCGCAATTGCATCATTCTCCTATTAAGCTATCATTAATAGAATAAAAAATTAGTTTTATCCACTTTGGAGTTGGATTTCCCAATGTTTTCATGCCCTTGAGGGGCTGTTTGGTTTGTGGAAATGCAAAACTTGTCTGATGTTCTTCATAGAGACCCAATTCAACACTTTCCATTTCAACAACTTTACTTGTTTAATTTGAAGGAAAATCTTTAAAGAAAAGAAAAGGTTGCATTCACTTTGTTTGGGTGGCAGTTAACGGGCTGTAAATAAAAGTCGGTAAATTTATGTTGGTTAGAAGGAGATAGAGAGAAGAGTACACCAACTAATTGTTTAATAATTTATTTAATACATTTTCGGCCCAATGCAGTGCTTGGGATTCTGAAATAGTTATCGGGATTCAGCTGATGTTGCAGCACCATTTGGAAAGATAATCACCGGTAGCAAACATATGAAATGGCAAAAATTCATGAAATCTGACATCAACAGTGCTGATGGACCCATAAAAAGATTTGATTTCCACATTTTTACATCAAAACCCCCGAGTAGCGAAAAGCAAACACATGTTTTTGAATAGGTGGCACGGTACTTTCTCATTTCAATGTAGAACCTTGTATCTTGAACCAACAAGAAAAATGGGCTCTTAATATCAAATACTAATTGATGCGGCTCGATATCGGCGACTTTTCAAATACTGACACGTTACAGATGACGTGTCCCAGAACCAACGAGAGAGGACCAGTAACCACGGTTGGGATCGCATCCTGGGCCTCCGGCTTGAGAATTCTCCCGACCTTCGGTGGCCTCCCAGACCACCCTTCGGCTCGCCTCCGAGTTATCATAAAACCAAGAAACCTCGGCCTCCAGCTCGTGCCCGAGCCTCTCGCCGGGCTCATCTTCCTCGGTCTCAACCAGACCGACCCATGGTACTGATAACTAGTGCCTCCGCCACGGCACCGCGAATCTCGCCATGCGCGAGATATCCGCCGCCCACGACCCCGTGTTCTACGCCACCACGATCCTCCATTAACGATCCTGTCTCGTCATTAATGCGGGATCCCGCCTATCATGCGGGCGTGTCACGCCCCGCTTCCCGGTATACGGCGAAGGGGACGCGACTGGTCCGCTACGTATTTACTGTGAAGTAAATACGCTAAGCGTATCTAAGCAATATAAAAGTAATCACAAGAGACAAGAGATATAAAAATTAACAGCAATTTTATTTATTAACATTCTTTTGTACAATGCATGAAAAGAAAATACAACTGAAGTAAAAAACGATGCCTAAACAATGGCATAACAGGAAATTAAAGGTACTGAATGGAAATGTACAATGTCTAGAGCTCGGGGTCTTCGAGAAACTGATCCAAGTCTTCACTGGTGGGCTCGATCTCTGTTGTGTCCAGATCACCTGACGACATTCAAAGAAGAAAGAAATAGAATGTCGTCAGCAAACAGATTGCTCGGAAAGTCCCGAAGTTAAGGGAGAAATAGAAAAGACAAAATAAGAATGTATCTTTTAAAGTTGTATAGTATTGTAGAATATTGTGTTAACGCTGTTGTTTATAACTTGGTACAGAAGGTGCCAGTGTATACGAGAGGGGTCTCTATATGCTAGAGACCAGGGCAAACTGAAAGTACAAGGAACCGTTATGCCACGGTACAACAGCAACAGGATTCATGTTAGGTGTCTTAATCTTACTGTCTCGTGCAACTTTTAACACCTTCCGTACCAATCTATCCTTTAAACCCCGTAGTATTTTGATTGTATTGTTATATCGTATTGTATAAGTTGTATAGTTGGATGACTGACCGAAATCATGATATCGGTAACGGATGTAATGGATGTAAACTGGATTTATGTACATGGAAAGTATATCCATGGTTTGGTTCAGTCAAGTTGAATAGATTGATAACTGGATTCATGGATTCGTGTGTTCATTTTGAATTGTAATATTATAAATTTATAAGGTACTTGAATCATATTCAAGTCGGATTATGATCAGACTCAAACCCGAGCCAGTCAGTAGAGATATAAATCGAAGTCCTATATTTACTAGGGTCACGGTAATTTATAAAACTTGAGGGGGTTTTATGTAAAAATACTTTTATGTAGTTTTCGAGATACACCCCAAGTATTTATTATTCGTCTTTATCGTTGTAATGAGGGTGGAATTTATATTGTGATATTTCTAATGAAAATATCCTAATTTTTATAAATAAGGTATTTATCTGTAATATTGATTTATTTTAAGTTCATGATATTTTAGTGTAAAAATTTATTCCTGTGATTTTTAGAAAAATGTGGAATATTTATATTATAATAAAATAGATATTTAAATGATAAATATACATATATTTATACAAAAGTAATTTTAATAAATATTTTATATTTCAAAAATCTCATTTTCTTAAGATGTCGTATTTTAAATCTTTCGAGACCGAATACTCCTTGCGGGGGTCTGAATCTCGCACTACTAAGCCCGAGAGTGCACAATAAATCGTACTATCCCGAACGGGTTCCCCAAAGTGGGTTGTAGCGGCGTTTTGCAAAGATTGTAAATACTAATCCTTTAGAAAACGGTTTTATAAAGTAAAAGATATTTATTTGTAAAATGTAATTTTCCGTATTTTAGATTCTAGGGTTTCCTAAGTCGACTAGCATATTTCTAAATGGTCTAAACGACAAGTCGTTAGATATCTCAAATCGCCTCTTCACCGCCAATTGTGGTCAGGTAAGTACAAGTGAGAAAAGGAGGGATCCGTTCATGAATCACCGGAAGACGGACCTTTTAAAATCACCTTTCTCACTCGCCTAGCCTAAACACCACAAAGTCAGGTTTAGATAAACGACCGATGTCCACAACTTATCGTATTTTCTTAATAAAAAATATTTGTTTTAAAAGTGTATCAAACCTAAAACTTTTAGAAATGGTTTTATTAAGAATATGGTATTTAAATGAAAGTATTGTTTTATCGTATTCTAAGTTTTGATGATATCGTTTAGGGTTGTATATGCGTGTGTGTGGAGATAGGTCATTACCTCGTGTTCTACTTTAAATGTATAGCAAGGTTAAGGGGGTTAAATGTGAAATCGAAATATTGTGGTATTTAAGTGAAAAAATACGATATATTGAAAAAGCTATCATTTCATGTGAGGAAACTTGTTCAAATTATTTGTTAAGTGTTTAATAGTCAACAATAAGATATTTAAGCATGATTGAATTAGCGAGAAGTGGAATTTTATAGAAAACCGAATCGTAAATCGGATTTGTTCCGATTCCGTCGGCTTTTGTAAATCCGTATTTTTTTTAGAAAAGAAAAGAGAAGCTAGAAAGAGACTTACGGGTTTGAACAAAACTAAAGAGTGAGAGGGAAGTAGAGGGTTCGCCGGTGCGTCGATTCGTCGCCGAGAGTTCCTAGCACGATCACCGGAATTTCGCCGTCGATATCGTCGGAGTTTCGCCTTTCGCTCGTTTTCAAGGTACACAATATTTTCTTAAGATTTTGAGAGAGTGGCTCTGAATTTTGGGATGAGAGGGTAGGAGGTAGGGGTGTATTTATAGGGTTAGGCTAGGGCTAGGGTTAGGGTAGGTGTAGGGTTTTCTAAATAAAAATGTAAAAATAATTGTAAAAATCATTAAAAATTGGAGTAATTGGTGTTTATTGTGCTTTCTGGAAACGATCTAACCATTTAAAGTATGCAGAGGTGTACAAAAGACCAAGGGGCACATTTTTTATTCAGGGGACTCGGCGGTCCGGCCAAGTCCGGTGGTCGGGAGGTGGGAGGTCGCCGAGGGTAGCCACTAGTGCTTTTACATTATGGGGTGTGGTGGGATATTTGAGAGTTATGGCTGTTGGACTGTTGGGATTTTATAAAATTTAAAACAAAAATAATCTAAAAATAATGTGGGGCAGAGAATTTGAACTCTAGTGGGTTGGTTCAGCAGTGCAAGGTATTACCAATGAGCCACAAGCTCCTTCTTGTAATTATAGTGTGAAATAAATACTTAAAGAGATATCAGTAATATTAAATACTCCAAGTATACTTTGAATTTAAATCAATTCTTTGTACATTAAAAATGGAGTTGTTACAGGGCGTGACGCCAGGGGCGTAACGGCTGGTATGATTCTCACGCCTGCATCCCCAATTTACACCGCTAACTTGATCGTCGGAGGGTCCTCGGTGGCACAACCATCCCGGGACTTTCTTTCAGGTAGCTTGGCCACAACCACTCAAAGCCCATTGAGATCCACACGCTTCAACCCCCCAACTCAATCTCAGCCGTCCGTCAGCCCTGGTAGCAGATCAACGGAGGATAACATCCGAAGGAGATCCAGAGCTCCATCAGTTGGCGTCGTCTGTGGGAAAGAGTTCCACCAACTGATAGATCTCTGGATCTCCTTCAGAAGTTATCTTCCGTTGATCTCTTCACGTGTTGATGGACGGCTGAGATTTGATCTGGAGATTGTCTCCTTTAGCGTGTGGATCTCAATGGGCTTGGATTTGAGGTGAAGCCGAGCTACCTGCAAAGAAGTCCCGGGGTGGTTGTACCATCGAGGACCCTCCGACGATCAAGTTAGTGGTGCAAGTTGGACAGAGTAGCGGCTTAACAGAAAGAATTGCATAGCTCGATCGTCCGAGAGGGGGGTTTATATAGCGGCAGCAAAGAGCAAACGGGCGCGAGAATCACGCCGACCGTTACGCCCCCGACATCACGCCCGCGTGATAGGCGGGATCCCGCATTAATGACGAGACGGGCTCATTAATGGGGTATCGTGATGGCGTGGAACGCGGGATCGTGGGCGGCGAATATCTCGCGCATGGCGAGATTCGCGGAGCCATGGCGGAGGCGACAATGATCAGTGCCGCTGGTCGGTCTGGTTGAGACCGAAGAAGATGAGCTCGGCGGGAAGCTCGGGTACGAGCGGGAGGCCGAGACGTCTTGGTTCTGTGATAGCTCGAAGGTGAGCCGAGGGATGGTCTGGAAGCTCAGCCCGAACGATGGCTCGGAGGCGAGCCAAGGGATGGTCTGGAAGCTCAGGCCGAAGGAAGGCTCGGAGGCGAGCCGGATAGCCAAGGAAGCTCGGGCCTGTGATAGCTCGGAGTAGAGCAAAGGGGAAGTTGGCTTGGCTACTGAAGTGCTCGGGGGCAAGGAGTGAGGTGCAACCTCGGAGACAGGGTTTGAGGGAAGCCCCCACTGTAGCACACTGGTTCCCTCTCCGTGGCCTAACTGGGTTACGCATATGACACGTCATCCGCCACGTGTCATGATATAAAGAATTACTGTTATTGAGCATCATCATTAGCCCCCTACTCTCGTTCTGATCTATTTGGGGGTCGGGTCGAGCGTGGACTGCTTGGTTCTTTCTGTGCGGCTTGGCGCTGGTAATTTCTCATGGTGGATTGTTCGGGGACGACACGGCGTTCTTGTTGTTGCCATCAAGTATGAGTCGAACGAAAGACGAGTGTGGGAAGGTCGGTATCCTCCCTTTGCCGGAGTTAAGGCACTGATCGCGCGTTGAGTATGAGTTTATTTGGCGGGTCTTAGATCCGTGTCTTTGTAGGGTAGGAAGCTACCCGCTGCGGATGTGCCAAGCAGGAAGCTACTCAGCGGCCTCGCGAGGAGGGCTTCGGACCCACCGCGTTGATGGACAGGAGGATGCCCGCTGGGGATGCGCCGAGCAGGAAGAAACTCGACGGCCTCGTGAGGAGGGCTTCGGACCCACCGCATTGATGGGTAAGAAGTTACTCGCTAAGTATTGGCCGAGCAGGGTAGCTGCTCGATGGCCTCTTGGCGGGGGCTTTGATCCTTGGCGTCGGTGGGTAGTGAACTACCAGCCATGGATGACCGAGCAGGGTAGCTGCTCGGTCACCTCTTGGCGAGGGCTTTAATCCTTACCGCGGGAGGGGCCATAAGAAGCCCGCTAAGGATTGGCCGAGCAGGATAGCTGCTCGGTAGCCTCTTGGCGGTGCTTTGATCCTTGGCGTCGGTGGGTAGTGAACTACTAGCCATGGATGACCGAGCAGGGTAGCTGCTCGGTCGCCTCTTGGTAAAGGTTTTGATCCTTAGCGCGGGAAGGGCCGTAAGAGGCCTGCTAAGGACGGGCCGAGCAGGGTTGTTGTCCGGTGCCTCTTGGCGAGGGCTTTGATCCTTGGCGTCGGTGGGTAGTGAACTACCATCCATGGATGACCGAGCAGGATAGCTGCTCAGTCGCTTCTTAGTGAGGGCTTTCATCCTTAGCGCGGGGGGCCGTAAAAGACCTGCTAAGGACGGGCCGAGCAGGGTTGCTGCCCGGTGCCTCTTGGAGAAGGTTTTGATCCTTGGCATCGGTGGGTAGTGAACTACCAGCCATGGATGACCGAGCAGGATAGCTACTCGGTCGCCTCTTGGTGAGGGCTTTGATCCTTATTGCGGGAGGGGCCGTAAAAGGCCTGCTAAGGACGAGCCGAGCATGGTTGCTGCCCGGTGCCTCTTGGCGAGGGGTTTGATCCTTGGCGTCGGTGGGTAGTGAACTACCAGCCTTGGATGACCAAGCAGGGTAGCTGCTCGGTCGCCTCTTGGTGAGGGCTTTGATCCTTACCGCGGGAAGGGCCGTAAGAGGCCTGCTAAGGATGGGCCGAGCAGGGTTCCAGTTGGATCTCTCTCTCGGTCCAAGTTTTTACCTCGGTCATGGTCTTAGGTTGCGCTAATGCAAAGGAGCGGAGCCACTCCTTGTGCCTAAGACCCGATCTCAGAGCTATGACGACAGTCTCGTCCAGAACGGATGAGCGTGGCTGGGAAAGCTCAGAATTGCGCGGCGTCAGAGTTTCCTGGCAAGACATTGAGTTGGTCGCCACGGGGGATCTGTGGCTGCCGGAGATAGCAAGGTGGTGCTCGGTCGCGCCGGCGTGGGCGGTGTCTTCTCGACCCCTGTAGGGGCCTCGATCCTAAGATGGGGGAGTGGCGACCTAGGGGGTTCGCCCAGCCGTTTGGACACGGATAAAGGTGTCTATGACGGGCGCGAGCCTATCGATCCATGCAGACATGGCATGAATAGCATTCGGGGGAGGAGGTGATCTGTCCGCGTCCCTATTATGAGTGGGGCGTCGACTAGTGCTTGAATCGCCACGGTGGTCACTCGCCATGAAGTAGATCGGAAGATGAACTTTTGTTGAGTGGAACTCTTTCTCACAGACGACGCCAACTGATGGATCTTTGGATCTCCTTCAGATATTATCTTCTGTTGATCTCTTCGTGTGTTGACGGACGGCTGAGATTTGATCTGGAGGTTGTCTCCTTTAGCGTGTGGATCTTAATGGGCTTGGATTTGAGGTGAAGACGAGCTATCTGCAAGGAAGTCCCGAGGTGGTTGTACCACCGAGGACCCTCCGACGATCAAGTTAGTGCTGCAAGTTGGGCAGAGTAGCGGTGTAACGACTCCAATTTTTGTATACCTAAAATTGATTTAAATTTGAAGTATACTTGAAGTATTGATGTTGCTGATAACACTTTAAGTATCTATTTCCCTACAATAATTACAAGAAAGAGCTTGTAGCTCATTGGTAATACCTTGCACTGCTGAACCAAGCCACCAGAGTTCGAATCCCATGCCCTACATAATTTTTATATCTTTTTGTTTTAAATTTTTTGGGAAGTCAAACGGTCAAACAGCCATAACACACGAAATTAATGCGGTATAAAAAAATAAAGTACACCAAAAATCCTCCCAGAAGAAACCACACCCAACGAGCCCCGACTCGGCCCCAACTCGGCCAAGTCGGCCGGCGCCGCCGGCCGGACTCGGCCGGTTGGCCGAGTCGTCAACACGGAAAAATTCCGTGTTGACTTGGTCAACACCCCTGCATATTCCATTTTTCCAGAACAGTTATCATTTTCTCATTAAATCTCTTTTACTCCCAAAATTAATGAATTTTTATATATTTTTTATATTTTTTAATCCAAACCCTAATCCTAACCTAGCCCTATATAAACACCCCTACCCTCTACCATTTCACCCTACAACTCTAAGTCCACTCTCTCAAATTCTCAAGAGAACTCAGTACGTAGAAAAAGAGCGAGAAGCGAAGCGCTGCCGAAACCGATGACGGATTCCGGCGATCGTACTAGAACCTTTGCGACGTTTTCGACGCACCGACAACCACCACTTCCTTAGCCTCCTTAGCTTGTCCAAACCCGTAAGTCCCATCTCTTCTATCTCTCTTTTCTTTGAATAGAAAATACGACTTTTTGGAACCCAACGGAAATCGGAACAAACCGATTTCCGATTCGGTTTTTCTACAAATTTCCACTTGTCACTTAATACATAATGCCTAAAACTATCTATGATGACTATTAATCACCTAGAAACCAATTTAAACAAAGTTTCTCACATGAAATGATAACTTTCCTGTAATACCGTATTCCTTTCATCAAAATACTATAAAGTTTATTTTTCTTGTTCTAATCAATTCCCTCATTCCTAAACATGTTTATCTTGATAAATAAACTTGTAGAAATCAATTTGAATGAGTTTTCACACATGAAATGATAACGTTTTCAAATACCGTATTCTTGCGCGTTAATACCTTCAAATTTAATATATCATGTTTAACCTCTAAACTTCATTAAAACTTAAAATAAGTCACGAGGTAATGACCTACCTCTACACACACACAAATATAACCTTAATTGATAAACGTCAAAACATAGAATACGAAAATACAAGACTTTTCACTAAAATACCCTTTCTTTATAAACCTTTTCTAAAAAGTTCTAACTTGTTTACAATTTTAAAACAATATCTTTTAATATGAAAATACGATATGTCATGGACATCGATCGTTTATCTAAACTGACTTTGTGGTGTCTATGCTAGGCAAGTGAGCTTGGGTAACTTTAAAAGGCCCGTCTCACGATTCGTGAGCGGATCCCTCCCTCCTCACTTGTACTTACCTGACCACAATTGGCGGTGAAGAGGCGATTTGAGGCTTCTAATGACTTGTCGTTTAGACCCTTAGAAATAGGCTAGTTGTCTTAGGAAACCCTAGAAACTAAAATACAGAAAACTATACTCTTTTACAAATAAGTGCCTTTTATTTATAAAACCGTTTTCCTAAATGAATAGTATTTGTTAAACCTAAGCAAAGTGCCACTACAACCCATTTTTGGGGAACCCGTTAGGGATAGTACGGTTCATCATGCACCCGCGGGCTAGTAGTGCGAGATTCAGACTTCCGTAAGGAGCATTCGGTCTCGAAAGGTTTAAAAAACGACATTTAAGAAAAATGAGATTTTTGAAAATAAAATATTTGTTTAAAATTATTCATGTGTTAATGTATATATAATTATCATTTAAACGCTTATTTTGTTATAAGATAAAGTTCCACATTTTCCTAAAAAAAATTACAAGATTAAAAGTTACATTAAAATACCATGAATTTCAAATAAATCAATATTATAAATTAATACTTTTATTAGGATATATTCACTAGAATAACACAAATAAAATCCATACTCATTATAACTATAAAGACGAATAATAAATACTTGAGGTGTATTTTGAAAACTATACAATAGTACTTTTTACATAAAACCCCCTCAAGTTTTATAAATTACAATAAGGCCCCTAACAAGTACAGAACTTCAAATTACCTTTCTTTTAGTCTGACTCGGGTTAGAGTCTGACTATTTCTGACTTGAATTTGATTCAAGTCAATCTATATCCTTTATTTTCCAACTCTATATGAACATATGAATCCCAGAATCCTGTTAACAATCATTACAACTTGACTGAATCAAACCATGGATATTCATCCATTATCATGTTATTTCAATTACCTGATTATACAGTTACAACATATTTACTGATATCATGGTTTTGGTCAGTCACCCAACTTACACAATACAATACAATAATACTGTTAAAACACTACGGGGTTTAAGGGGTAGATTGGTACGGAAGGTGTTAAAGGTGGCACGAGGTGGTCAGATTAAGACACCTAACCTGAATCCTATTGCTGTTGTACCGTGGCATAACGGTTCCTTGTACTTTCCTTTTGCCCTGGTCTCTAGCATATAGAGACCCCCCTCGTATACACTGGCATCCTTCTGTACCAAGCTACAAACAACAGCGTTAACACAATTTTCCATAATATTCAACAATATAGTACTTTAGAAAATACCTTTACACTGTCATTCTAATCCTTCCTTATCTTTGGGACTTACCGAGCGACATGTTCGCTGACGACATTCTATTTCTTTCTTTTTTGAATGTCGTCAGGTGCGTTGGATCAAGCTGAGATTGAGCCCACCGGTGAAGACTTGGAGCAGTTTAACGAAGATCCCGAGCTCTAAATATTGTACCTTGTTCTTTCCAGTATTTTCATTTACTGTTATACCACTGTTTAGGCATCGCTTTTCATTTCAGTTGTATTTTCTTTTCATGCATTGTAAAGAGAGTGTTATTAATAAAAGTTGCTGTTATTTCTATATCATTCGTCTCTTGTGATTTACTTTATATTTCTTAGTTACGCTTAGCGTATGTACTTCTGAGTATATACGTAGCGGGCCTCGTCGCGTCCACTTCGCCGTACACTGGGAAGCGGGGCGTGACAAGCGGCTTAGCGAAAAGAATTGCGTACCTCGATCGTCTGAGAGAGGGGTTTATATAGCGGCAGCAAAGGGCAGGCGGGCGCGAGAATCACGCCGGCCGTTACGTCCCCGGCGTCACGCCCGCGTGATAGGCGGGATCCCGCATTAATGACGAGACAGGCTCGTTAATGGGGGATCGTGATGGTGTGGAACGTGGGATAATGGGCGGGGGATATCTTGCGCATGGCGAGATTCGCGGAGCCATGGCGGAGGCGCCAGTGATCAGGGCCGCGGGTCGGTCTGGTTGAGACCGAGGAAGATGAGCTCGGTGGAAGGCTCGGATACGAACGGAAGGCCAATACGTCTTGGTTCTGTGATAGCTCGGAGGCGAGCCGAGGGATAGTCTGGAAGCTCAGCCCGAAGGATGGCTCGGAGGCGAGCCGAGGGATGGTCTGGAAGCTCACCCCGAAAGAAGGCGCGGAGGCGAGCCGGATGACCAAGGAAGCTCGGGCCTGTGATAGCTCGGAGTAGAGTAAAGGGACAGTTGGCTTGGCTGCTAAAGTGCTCGGAGGCAAGGAGCGGAGTGCAACCTCGAAGACAAGGTTTAAGTGAAGCCCCTACTGTAGCACACCGGTTCCCCCTCCGTGGCCCTCAGAGGCCTAACTGGTTTACGCATGTGACACGTCATCCGCCACGTGTCATGATATAAAGAATTACTGTTATTGAACATCATCAGTAATTGTTGTGGTTTAAAAACAAGCTTTCCTTGCATTTTTTTCCCACCAAGGGTTTATTTGTTTTGATGTAAATGACTGGGGAAAATGGGAAAAACAGGACCACTAACTTCATAGCTATGCTTTTTGGATTATCACAGGTTTGTTTACAACTAACAAAAGTAAGTAGTCAATTCCTTGGTTACCAGTCACATCGGCAAAAAGAATGAAAACCATTTCAGACCTATGAGCTTGGAATCGACACAGAAGTAGGCTTTTTGTGTAATGTAATATTGTTAAAAACAAATCTCATCTTTGACCAGGCAATTAGACTCAAAGATTTGCTTTTTCAAAGCGAACAAACAAAGGCAATGAATGGGGATAAATTCTTGCCCAAAAAATTGCTTGTTTCCATTATAAACAAATAAAGTAAACCCAATTTAAACACTTTGAGGATGTTTGGTACAAATGATGTAAAACTATTTCCTAAATAAAAGCTTTTATCATCTTTTTTTGCCGATTCCAATGTCTGGTTGAATGGAAAAAGAATCATCCTTGATGGGTTTTAAGATCACATTTTTTATTTTCCTTGTTTGTTTGTAATTAAAGTCAGTAAGGAAAAAAGGAAAAAGAAAGGTTAAAACTAGAGAGAAATGAAGCAAGGACATGTTTGGTTAATTGGTCAGTGATGAGGCTCGATATCGTGACTCTCCAAATACAGACACGTGGCAGATGATATCACGTCCCGCTTCCCAGAGCGCGCTAAGATCGGCACGTGACAGAGCCAACCATGCTACCCGTGGCTAGGAAATATCCTCCCACAGTCACATTACGGCTGTCTATAAGATATCAAGAACAGTAAAATATATATAACTATACCAATAAAAAGAGCATCTACCAGCATGCACTTCTTTTGCTAAAGCAATGTAAACTTTTCTCAAGTTCTTTCTGTTCATATAATAAGAAGGGAACAATTAGACATTGCAAAAAAAAGAAGAGTTTTATTTATTCCAAAGGGTACTATAGGCTCCTCGGCTGTACATTGAAATAAGAGAAAATTATAATAGCGGGGGAAGGGGGTGCAGAAAACATTGCTCATGGGACTCCGAGCATATTTCCGCCAGCGGAGCCCTCGCCGCCTCGGACTTTGATGCCGCCCGCGAACGTCTGCGTGGTGCCTCAGTCGGTAGCACTCGAGGACGAGTGCCACCGAGCAATCCCGCCGACCCGCCGAGATCAGGCCGAAGTGGCACAAAGACCTCAGCTTACCAACCGCCTCGTCCTTCAGCTGCTCGGACAAGGGGTTGTGCAGCCCTGGCGACGCCCTCCATATTGAGTACATCAACAGCTGGAGGAGGGGTGAGCGCCGGGAAAGCAGTCGGCCAATATGATCCTCGATGCGTCCTATAACTAGCTGTACCATATCCTCGGTGCAGTTTTGATCGTACAATTACATGTCCATGACAGTTATGATATCGGGGACGGTGAAAGGAAAAGTGTCCATTCTTACGTTTTAGAGATGAAGAAAGGAGTGCTCAACAAACCCTCCGCTTTATATCCCCGCTGCGCCCTCAAGAGTCCAACAGTCGCTCGTGCCTTCTACAACTGTACCGCCACGCGGCGGGCGTCCCGCCTTTCTCGGCGAAACCGGAACGACGCGGCTCTTACGCTCCGCCTCCCCTCACGCGTTAATGACACGTGTCGACCACGACGGTCACTCTTACCGATGTTCGGTCGCTATGGAAGATCGGACAGAACTTCACGACCCAACGGGGAAGTAACCTTACTCGGCCCGTCCTTAAGGATCAAAGCCCTCGCCGGAACAGGGCAGCTGCCCTGCTCGGTTATCCCTGGCTGATAGTTCCCTACCTCTACGACGCCAGGGATCTAAGCCCTCGCCAAGAGGCACCGGGCAGGAATCTTGCTCGGCCTGTCCTTAAGGATCTATGCCCTCGCCAAGAGGCAACCGGGCAGCTACTCTGCTCGGTTATCCCTGGCCGGTAGTTCCCTACCTCCACGACGCTAAGGATCAAAGCCCTCGTCAAGAGGTAACCGGGCAGCTACCCTGCTCGGTTATCCCTGGCTGATAGTTCCCTACCTCCACGACGCCAGGGATCTAAGCCCTCGCCAAGAGGCACCGGGCAGGAACCCTGCTCGGCCCGTGCTTAAGGATCTAAGCCCTCGCCAAGAGGCAATCGGTCAGCTACCCTGCTCGGTTATCCCTGACTGGTAGTTCCCTACCTCCACGACGCCAGGGATCTAAGCACTTGTCAAGAGGCACCGGGCAGGAACCCTGCTCGGCCCGTCCTTAAGGATTTAAGCCCTCGCCAAGAGGAAACCGGGCTTGCCCTTACTCGGTTATCCCTGTTTGGTAGTTCCTTACCCCACGACGCCAGGGATCTAAGTTGTAACAACTCCAATTTTGGTGTACAAAAAATTTGTTTAAAAATTAATATATACTTGGGGTATTTGCATTTACTAAGATTGCTATAAATAATTAATTTGCTTTTTAATAGCAAGAAAGAGTATGTAGCTCATTGATAATACCTTGCACTGCTCAACTAAGCCACCGGAGTTCAAATCTCATATCCAACATTATTTTTTAATATTATTTTTTTTTTAAAATTTTAGAAGTTCAAGTGTCCACACGTGCTAAACCTGTAAAACCCCACTACACTAAATAAACAAACTGGACCAGAGGGATAATGAAGTGACGGGGGACACTCCGGGCACCGGACTCGGCCGGGATCGGCTCGGCCGGACCGTCGAGTCCCCAACATGAAAAAGTTGCCTCTTGGTCTCCCCTGCACTCCTGTATACTTTAAATGTACAGACCATTACCTGAGACTCTTTAAAATCCTATTTACTCCATTTTAATACAATTTAACACATTTTTTTTCAATTTAACCTTTCACCTACCCTGAATTCTAGCCTTATCCTATAAATACAACTCCTAAACACACACCCCTCACTCTAAAATTCTGATCAAAACTCTCAAGAAATTCCTATAAGCTTAGTGTATTTTTGGAGTTAGCGAAGGGCGAACCTCTGACGATTTTCCGACGACGACCCTGGGAGCTCCCGGCGACGAAACGACGCAACGGAACTTACGTTCACTTCCTCTTCCTCATCCCTAACATCTAAGCCAGTAAGTCTCACCTCCCTCTTCTCTTTCCTTTTTTAAAAATACGAAATTCCAAAACCCGACAGAATCGGAGTTAATCCGATTTCCGATTCGGTTCTTTCTAAAAATTCAACCTTTTCTTAAAAAAAATCATACTAAACCTTTATATGTTGACTATTAAATATTAACGAATTATATTGAACAAGTTCCATATCAAAAGGATTTCCATTTCAATTTTTATCGCTCTTTTTCAATATAATACCATGTAGTTTCATTTCAACATTAAAACAACCTTAATCTTGCTATACCTTTAAGTAGATCACGAGGTAATGACCCACCTTCTCACACACTCATATGCAATAAAGCACAATACCTTTTGAGAATATAGAATACGGGAAAACGAAACCTTTCAAATAAATACCATTTACTAATAAAACCGTTTTCTACCAGATTAAGTGTTTTACAAATCTTTGCAAAGTGACGCTAGAACCTATTTTGGGGAACCCGACTGGGATGGTGTGGATTATCGCACATCCCTGAGCTTACTAGTGCGAGATGCAGACTTCCGCAAGGAGCATTCTGTCTCGAGAGATTTAAAATACGAAAATCTTAAGAAAATGAGATTTCTAGAAATATAATATATATTAAAATTTATTTTTATATAAATATATATATATATATATCATTAAAATATCTATTTTGTAATAATATAAATATTCCAATTTTTTTCTATAATCACAAGGATCACTTTATATTAAAAAACCATGAATTCCATACAAGTTTTAAATACCCTATATTATGAAATTAGGTTATCTTCACTAGAAATATCACAAATATAAAATCTACATTTATTACAACTCTAAAGACGATAATTAAATGCTTGGGGTGTATTTTGAAAATTATACAAAAGTATTTTTACATAAACCCCGCTCAAGTTCTATAAATTACCCTAAGGACCCTAGTAAATATAGGTTTAAGCAGGACCAATCTCTCGAGCCTCAGGGATCCGGAGAAGTGGGTGCTTGCCTATTTAAGGTAGACAACTTAACAACGGTGTTATCAACACGGTAATCGTCTTTGAAAAAGACACAAATCCTGCCGCCCATGTGCAGCGGTTACCGATAACACCAAAACCTAATTCAGGACTTCAATTTCTTTTCTAATTGTCCGACTCAGACTGAGTCTTATTAATAATCTGACTTGAATATGATTCAAGTACAGTCTGCAATCCAACATGAAACCGTGAATACGTATATTCAATCTATTCAATCTGTATTGACTGAACCGAATCATGGATATACATCCATTTATATGATTCTCCAGTTACATCCATTTACTGATGTCATGGTTTCAGCAAGTCATCCAATTATACAATCTATATTATAATTTACAATACAACAAAAACAATACAAACAAGACATCACGGGGTTTAAGGGGTAGATTGGTACGAAAAGTGTTAGAAGCGGCACGAGACTGCAAGATTAAGACACCTAACTTATATTTCTTTGCTATTGTACCGTGGCATAACGGTTCCTTACACTTCCGTTTGCTCTAGTTCTGGCATATAGAGACTCCTCTCGTATACACTGGTATCTTTCTGTACCAAACTACAAACAACAGCGTTAACACTAATACAATATAATACAACTTTAAAAGCTACTCTTTCCCTCTGTCTATTCTATTTCTCCCTTATCTTTGGGACTTACCGAGCGATTGTTCGCTGACGACATTCCTTTTCTTTCTTCTTTGGAATGTTGTCAGGTGATCTGGACACTTAGGAAATCGAGCCTACCAGCGAGGACTTGGACCGGCTTGCATACGATCCAAAGCTCTAGCTACGTTGTACACTTTTATTTCAGTACTTTTCTTTTCTGTTTTGCCATTGTTTAGGCATTGCTTTCATCAGATGTATTTACTTTCCATGCATTGTACAAAATATGTGAATAAATAAAGTTGTTTTATTATACCTTGTCTCTTGTGTAGTTATATTTATATTGCTTAGATATGCTTAGCATATTTACTTCAGAGTAAATACGTAGTGGCCTCGTCGCGTCCTCTGCCCGTATACTGGGAAGCGGGGCGTGACCAGTTTTGTTGGTGGCCTATGCAAGTCAGAGCTGTATGGAACCCTACCATGCAGTTCTGTTCTGCATGAACAACCTAAGCAATATAATACAAGAACCAGCAACTAAAACATTTTTTACAATTCATATTCCTTGAATCTTATCATTCCATATACTTTGAATCTGTCCTAACCTAAATTTTTCTTTCAAGGTTATGGATTCCCCGAACAACACCAGCACCAATGTCAACACACCTCCACCACTACCACTCACACCTGCCATCCCTACTCCGCTCAACAAGCAAACGGTTCTGTTTGAGGCAATCCGCAGCCTCCTCGAGGGACAGCAGCAGCAGACTGCTCTTTTAATGAACCGTTCCGAGGCAGAAGCACCTGGGGTGAAGCAATTCAGGGTTTTGCACCCCAAACAGTTTGCAGGAAAAGAGAGCCCACTGGAAGCTGAGGAATGGGCTCAGAGTATCGAAAATGATCTGGCCGCAGCACAAGTGCTAGAAATCGCTTAGGTTCGTGTTGCAAAATTACAGCTCACAGACAATGTACGGAACCGGTGGAAGGCGGAAGAAAACCGTCTTGAATAACCCATCGAATGGAAGACTTTACGCGACATGTTCGACGCTAAGTACTTTCCTGAGACTGCCAGGTTCGACATGGAACATCTGTAACAACCCTAATTTTCTTATAGACTTTTTCCTATACAAATTTTTAAATTAATTTTTCAAAAATTCATAAAGGGGTATTTATTGCCTGAGCATAAGATTTAAGTAATTAATTAGCAATTTAATTACAAGAAGGAGCTTGTAGCTCATTGACAATACCTTGCATTGCTGAACCAAGCCACCAAAGTTCAAATCCCATGCCCCACATTATTTTTAATATTTATTTTGTTTTAAATTTTTCTTCAATATTGTGTCTCTTCATCTTCTAAACCCCCATGTACACTTCAAATTCCTAGATCGGTTTCAGAGACCTTTGAAATCCCCATTTACTCCATTTTAATGATTTTTAATACATTTTTACATTAAAACCTTTCATATACCCTATTTACTCCAATTTTTAATGATTTTATACATTTTTACATTAAAACCTTTCATATACCCTATTTACTCCAACTTTTAATGATTTTATATATTTTTACATTTTTTATTTAAAAACCCTTCACCTACCCTATCCCTAGCCTACCCTATAAATACACCCCCTCCCCTCTACCCTCTCATCCCAAAAATGCTAAGCTCACTGTCTCAAAATTTTCCAAGAGTTGTGTATTTTGAAAACAAGCTCGCGGCGAAGTTCCGATGAAATTCCGGCGGGAATTCCGGCGACGTTTTTAGAAACAACCGGCGACGAAGCAACGCCTCGGCAACTTCTTTAGTTCCCCCTACACTCCTTTGCCTAATCGAAACTCGTAAGTCCCATTCTATCTCCCTTTCTATTTCTCAAAAATACGAAATTACGAAACCCGACGGAATCGGAACAAATCAGATTTTCGATTCGGTTTTCTATAAAATTTCACTTCTAATCAATTCAATCATGCCTAAACATCTTTATCTTGACTATTAAACTTATAAAACTCAATTTGAATAAGTTTTCACACATGAAATGATAACCTTTTCAATTTACCGTATTTTTTCACTTTAATACTATCATGTTTCAATTTCACATTTAACCCGTTAACATTGCTATACCTTAAAATAGATTACGAGGTAATGACCTACCTCCTCACACACACATATGCAACCATAATACGATATCTTGAAAACTCATAATACGATAAAACAAGATTTTACATTAAAATACCATTTCCTTAACAAAACCTTTTATAAAAGTTTAGATTTGATACATTTGTTTAAACAATATCTTTAATAGGAAAAATACGATAAGTTGTGGACATCGATCGTTTATCTAAACTGACTTTGTGGTGTCTAGGCTAGGCAAGTGAGCTTGGGTAACTTTAAAAGGCCGGCCTCACGATTCGTGAGCGGATCCCTCTCTCCTCACTTGTACTTACCTGGCCACAATTGGCGGTGAAGAGGCGATTTGAGGCTTCTAACGACTTGTCGTTTAGACCATTTAGAAATATGCTAGTTGGCTTAGGAAACCCTAGAACCTAAAATACGGAAAATTACAATTTGCAAATAAATACCTTTACTTTATAAAACCGTTTTCTAAAGGATTAGTATTTTACAATCTTTGCAAAGCGCCGCTACAACCCATTTTTGGGGAATCCGTTAGGGATTGTGCGGTTTATCGTGCACCCTCGGGCTAGTAGTGCGAGATTCAGACCTCCGCAAGGAGCATTCGGTCTCGAAAGGTTTAAAATACGACATCTTAAGAAAATGAGATTTTTGGAATATAAAATATTTATTAAAATTATTTTTGTATAAACATATGTATATTTATCATTTAAATATCTATTTTATTATAATATAAATATTCCACCTTTTACTAAAAAATCACAATAATAAATTTTACACCAAAATACCATGAACTTCAAATAAACAGTATTACAGATAAATACCTAAAATTAGGATATTCTCACTAGAAATGTCACAACATAATATCCACTCTCATTACAACTCTAAAGACGAACAATAAATACTTGAGGTGTATTTTGAAAAGTATATAAAAGTATTTTTACATAAACCCCCCTCAAGTTTTATAAATTACCCTAAGGACCATAGCCGTTATAAGACTTCGTTTCATATTTCTGATTGTCTGACTCGGCTTTGAGTCTGATTAATCTGACTTGAATATGATTCAAGTCAATCTATAATCTACAAGTTTCCAAGTTAATATTAACACATGAATCCATGAATACAATTATCAGTTTAAACAACTTGACTGAACCGAACCATGGATATATATTCCTTTTACATGATTCTCAGTATTCCATTTACATGACTCTACGGTTATAACCGTTTCCTGATATCATGGTTTCGGTCAGTCAGTCAATCAATCATACAACCAACACAATTTACAAGATAACAATACAAACAAGATATCGCGGGGTTTAAGGGGTAGATTGGTACGGAAGGTGTTAAAGGTGGCACGAGACGGTAAGATTAAGACACATAACATGAATCCAATTGCCGTTGTTCCGGGTTGTATAACGGAACCTTGTACTTCCATTTGCCCTGGTCTCTAGCATACTGAGACCCCTCTCGTATACACTGGTATCCTTCTGTACCAAGCTACAAACAACAACGTTAAACCAACATTACAACAATATAACAATGTAATACAACTATAAGAGCAACTCTCTCTCTCTCCCCTACTCTTTGTCTATTTCTCTCCTATCTTTGGGACTTACCGAGCGACCTGTTCGCTGACGACATTCTATTTCTTTCTTCTTTGAATGTCGTCAGATGGTTTGGACCCGGCGGAGATCGAGCCATCTACAGAAGACTTGGAGCAGTTTGCCGAAGACCCCGCACATCATTGTACATTTTCCTTTCTGTATTTTTCATTTCCTGTTATGCCACTGTTTAGGCTTCTTTTATTTCAGTTGTATTTCCTTTCATGCATTGTACAAAGAATGTTAATAAATAAAAGTTGCTGTTCTTTTTATTTCTTGTCTCTTATGTATTTATTTCTATATTGCTTAGATACGCTTAGCGTATGTACTTCTGAGTATATACGTAGCGGACCTCGTCGCATCCCCTTCGCCGTATACTGGGAAGCGGGGCGTGACAACATCAGTTCATTCATCTGCAACAATGTTCGATATGGACCAAGTCGGTAGATGAATATGACGCTGAGTTCACCATGCTTAGTCGGTAAGATATGTCTCAATAATTCGAATTGTTCAATATATCACATACTACACAGCTAACACAATTCTTTAATAGATTTGTGGCACACCTGATACCGACGGATGAGATCAGAGCCCATCGATTTCAACAAGGATTGGATTCGGAGATCCAGGCTGCACTGGCCACAGGAGATTTTCCGACTCATGAATCGGCTCTGAAAGCTACCCGCCGTTATGAGGCAGTGGTAAAGGTGAGGGGTAGACCTCAGTCTGCTGGATTTAAGCGTCCCACCAACCAGATGGCAGAAGGAGCCTCATCAAGGCCATTTTTTGTGCCAAGGCGACCGGGAGTACCGAACAACCATCCTAGCCCAGCCTTTTGTACCTACTGCAAGAGAACTGGACATATGATGAAAGACTGCCGGCGAACTAACCATCTTTGCTTAGTCTGCGACTCAGCTGCTCATGATATTGGGTCTTGTCCCCAAAGACAAAACCCAGTTGCTGTACCCAGGCCAGCAATCACTTACCCGCAGCGACCAACCCTCCAGGCACCTGCTAGACTTGCACTACCTGCTCCACCACCTAGAGGACCACAAACTGCACCTCCTCCTCGTCAGTTCCATTAAGATCAAAAGAACGTTTCAAGGAATGCTCCTCAGGCCAGGAGGAATGTACCACGGCACCAGGCTTGCACGATGCCCGTGGAAGAAGCTGAGGCCACTGGCCAAGTTATCACTGGTAACCCTTTTCTTTTCAAACTTTTCTTTCAGTCTTAATACCTACCGACAAATCTTCCTATACCTAAAACATATCCTACATATTTTAGGTACAATCTTAGTAGCCTCAATCCCTGCACTAGCACTCTTCAATACTGGAGCATCTCACTGCTTTATATCGCAACGGTTCGTCCGAACTCACGCGATTCCAGTCACACCGCTTGTATCCAGCTGGAATGTCAGTTCAGCAAATGGCGTTCTAAAAGCAACAATGGGATACAACTTGTGTCCAGTAGTCGTCTGCAGCAGAGAATTCTATGTCGACTTCAAAGTGCTGGACATACCGAACTTCGATGTGGTTCTAGGTATGGATTGGCTAGGAACCTTTTATGTTACCATAGACTATCATCAAAGAAGGGTAATATTCGAGATACCAGACCATCCGGTCTTCTATTCAAAAGTGGAGACCGTACCCTGGAGCCATATACATACAAAGCGAAGCCAAGGGAAGCAGTGATTGCAACAACTCAAGCAGAGGAAGAATCTAAGGCCATAAGTGGTTCGAGAGTTCGACGACGTGTTTCCTGACGATATATCAGGTTTGCCTCCCGATCGAGCTCTTGAATTCAGCATTGATTTAGTACCAGGAACACAACCGGTGATCAAAGCACCTTATCGACTAAGTCCGGAAGGTTTGAAGGAAGTCCGAACACAGTTGGACGAATTATTGGCGACAGGATGGATTCGTCCCAGCATTTCAAGTTGGGGATCACAAGTACTGTTTGTAAAGAAGAAGGAAGGTTCATACAGAATGTGCATTGATTACAGAGCCTTAAACGAAGTCATGATAAAGAACAAGTATCCACTCCCGCGTATCGACGATTTATTCGATCAGCTAAGTGGATCTTGTGTTTTCTCTAAATTAGATATTCGTTCAGGTTATCATCGGGTGAAGGTCAAGTAAGCTGATATTCATAAAACGGCTTTCAGAACTCGCTATGGACATTACGAATTTCTAGTGATGCCATTTGGAGTGGCCAACGCACCAATAATATTTATAAACCTGATGAATCAAGTTTTCCGGGAGTACTTAGACAGGTTTGTTGTCATCTTCATCGACGACATCCTGGTGTATTCCAAGAGTCGGAAAGAACATGCCGCGCACCTACGAATTGTCCTGAAAACTCTACGACAACATCAATTATATGCCAATTACAGTAAATGCGAGTTTTGGCTAAATCAAGTTGGTTTTCTTAGACATATCGTATCAGGAGAAGGAATCTCTGTGGATCCAGCGAAAGTTTCATTAGTAAGCGAATGGCCGACACCAAAGTCAGTGAAGGACATTCAGAATTTCTTGTATTTAGCTGGATATTACAGAAGGTTCATTGAAGGCTTTTCTAAGATAGCAACACTCCTGACCAAGTTCACACGTAAAGATGAAGAATTTGTGTGGTCAGAAGCATGCGAACAAGCTTTCGTAGAACTCAAGTCAAGGTTGACATCAGCGCCTATTCTCGTTATACCGGACCAGTCTGGAGACTTCGAAGTGCACTGTGATGCATCCGGTAAGGGATTAGGATGTGTTCTACATCAGCACGGTAAGGTTATAGCTTATGCTTCAAGACAGCTGAAGACTCATGAGCGCAATTATCCGACACATGATTTGGAATTGGCAGCCGTTATCTTTGCTCTCAAGATTTGGCGCCATTATCTTCTTGGTGAACGAGTGAACATATACACAGATCACAAGAGTTTGAAATATGTGTTTACTCAGAAGGAACTTAATATGCAGCAGAGACGATGGTTAGAACTCATGGCGGACTTTGACATCAACCTGCAATATCACCCAGGAAAGGTGAACGTGGTTCCAGATGCTCTTAGACGTCAACCATTAGCAATGCATCTCACCACTCAGTAGAAACTTCAACAAAACTTACATCAGATGGAGATTGAAGTAGTCATGTCATGTAATACTTCAAGTTTGATGAATTTACAAGTTCAATCAACAATTGTCAATCAGATCAAAGCAGCTCAAGCAAGTGATGCTAAGTTGCAAAATAGCAGAGAACAAGTGGAGAATGGACTCAAAACAGACTTCATCATCCATGAAGACGGATCTTTGAGATACGGTAGCAGATTATGTGTACCAAAAAGTCCTGTTCGGGAAGAGTTAATGAAAGAAGCTCACAGCTCTCCCTACTCGGTACACCCTAGAGGTACAAAGATGTACAAAGATCTACGTCAGAATTACTGGTGGCATGGAATGAAGCGTGAAGTAGCCAGAAGCGTCGCTAAATGCTTGGTGTGTCAGCAAGTAAAGGCTGAACATCACAGGACAGCTGGATTACTTCAACCGTTTCCAATCCCAGAATAGAAGTGGCAACACATCACGATGGATTTTGTGACCGCTCTTCCTCGCAGCACAAAGGGTAACGATGCGGTATGGGGTCATTGTGGATCGACTCACAAAGTCGGCTCACTTTATCCCATTCCGAGTTGGCCAATCAACTGAGACAATAACAAAGAAGTACATGGAGGTAATAATCTACTTAAGATTCAAACCCTTTATGTACTATCTCTGATACCCATGAACTCATACAGGAAATTGTGAGACTTCATGGAGTACCGGTTTGCATTGTCTCCGATCGTGACACCAGGTTCAGATCGCAATTTTAGCAGAGTCTACAAGCAAGCTTGGGAACAAGTCTGAATTTCAGCACGGCTTATCATCCACAAACAGATGGTTAGTCTGAGCGAACTATTCAGATCTTGGAGGATATGCTCAGAGCATGTATGTTAGATTTCGGAGGATTGTGGGAAAATCACCTACATCTTGTATAGTTTTCATACAACAACAGCTACCAAGCAGGCATAGAAATGGCACCTTTTGCAGCACTATATGGAAGAAAGTGTCGATCGTCATTAAATTGGAACGGCATCGAAGATAGGAAACTTCTTGGACATGAGATGATAGTAGCAACTGTTGATGTTATTCGTACTATCAGAGAAAGAATGCGCATAGCCCAAGATCGACAGAAGCACTGGGCTGATGCAAAGCGACGTCACTTGGAGTTCCAGCCAGGAGATCACGTATTCTTAAAGATATCTTCGAACCGCAGAGTGATCCGATTTGGAAGACGGGGTAAGCTAAGATCGAGATACATTGGACCGTTCGACATACTCGAACGAGTCGGTGAAGTGGCATACCGCTTAGCATTTCCATCTTCATTGGAAGGAGTGTATAATGTGTTCCATATATCCCAACTCAGAAGGTATGTGAGTGACCCTGTTCCCGCCAAAAATTTCTGTGTAAAAGAGCCTAAGGCATCAAATGGCAGCGATACGCTTAAGAAAATGTGAACCAGTATTTTCCGGGCTGTATTTTGATAAACTCCCAAATGAGAAACAGCTAAATTATGATGGCATTGAAATCATCTCGAAAAAATCTTCGATTTGATATATTATGGGCCTCATAAATCATCTGGGATCAAAAGTTATGAGCAAATATGCTATGCACATGTGATCTAAGGAAGAAGATGTGAACCAGTATTTTTCGAACTGTATTTTGACAAATTCCGGAATGATAAACAGCTAAATTCTGATGGTATCGAAAGTATCTCGAAAAATCCTTCGATTTGATATATTATGGGCCTCATAATTCATTCGGGATCAAAAGTTATGAGCAAATGTGCTATACACGTGTAATCTAAAGTAATGCTCTACTACATGAGGAATGCATTTTTAGTCCCACATCAGGAAAATGAGAGACCGCTTCTCTACCACTCCCATATAAATAAGAGAGGATACCTCTTACAAAAGGGTAGAGCTCAATCCAAATGATTCAATTCTCAAAGAAGCTTAGTTCTCCATAGGAGCTTAGTTCTCCAAAATAGGAGCCTGCTCCTCCTCATAATGCGCATATGCGCAAGCGCCATGTGTGCTATGTGCAACACACATGTGCCCGTCATGCGCGCACCACGTGCAACGCACGTGCGCACCATATGAGAACATTTAATAATATTAAAAGGAGCTTAGTTCTCCAAGATAGGAGCCTGCTCATCCCCATAATGCGCATATGCGCAAGCGCCACGTGCGCTACGTGTAATGCACGTGTGCCCGCCATGCGCGCACCACGTGCAATGCACGTGCGCACCACATGAGAATATTCAATAATATTAAAAGGAGCTTAGTTCTCCAAGTTAGGAGCCTGCTCCTCCCCATAATGCGCATATGCGCAAGCGCCACATCCGCTACGTCCAACGCACGTATGCCCACCATGCGCGCACCACGTACAACGCATGTGCGTACTACATGAGAACATTTAATAATATTAAAAGGAGATACGTTCTCCATAGGAGCTTGCTTCCACCATAATGCGCATATGCGCAATCTCCATGTGCGCTACGTGCAAATATGTGCGTCCAACACGTGTGATGCACGTGCGCCCAACACGTGCGACGCACATGCGCGAACGCAATGAAGCCTTTTTCAGCAGCGAGAAGCTTAAGCTCCAGCCTGTTCTTTCCCCCTAATGAGTGGGATATGGTTCAAAGGGTACATCCCTCCACACCTTCGATATATGGCGCTGTAATCTCTCAGTGTCGTCGGAGAGGTGGGTCCCAACGACCAATGATCCTTCTTTTCAATAAAAAAAAGGAAAAGAAACAGATATACAGAAGCAAATGGAGAAACCCTCCTGCAAACTTTGAGGAAAAAACTCAAAGAGAAAGAAGAGCAAGCTCTTAGAAAAAGAAGATCATTTCTTCAAGGTAAAGAATTAATTCTTGAACAACAGAGATGAAATATCTCATAAAAAGAAGAAATATCTTCTAAAAAGATTTTAGATCTATAAAAAGACCAAGATCTTTGACTAAAAAGAAAAGATCAAAAGATCTAATCATAAAAAATAATAAACAAAAGAAGTACTTTACTTCATTGACAGATCTTTGATCTATAAAGGCAGAGCCTTTATAAAAACAAGAACTTTTATTCTTGGATCTTGAGGCAAAGCCTCCTTTGAAGAACATAAATTTGTTCTTTGATCTTAAAATTGATCAAAATGCGTTTTGCGCTATTAGACAGTGCCTTGCACTCATGAACTGCGCCCTTGCGCTCCTTGGACCGGCGCTCAGCGCCAAAACATGCCACGTGTCAACCATAGACACCTGCGCTTTGCGCTCCTGAAAACAGCGCATTGCGCTCTTGGGCTGGCGCTCAGCGCCAAGTGCGCCACGTGTCACTCACTGGCGCACCCATAAACTAGCGCAGCGCGCTCATAAATTAAAAGCGTAATGCGCTAACAAACTAGCACTTAGCGCTAAGCGCGACACGTGTCATCTTCGTGTGCGCTACCTGACAGAAGCGCAATGCGCTCTTTAATTGGCGCAAAGCGCCTGGTGCACCACGTGGCGCGCTGTCAGAACATACTTTGTTTTGATGAATGCTATGCATTCAATATAAGACAAAAAAAATATGTCACAGCCCAATGCTTAGCATTATTAAAAGAGTAGAACCTAAATAAAGGCCTAATGGCTAAAACAAAAATAAAATGTTAAACATTTTTTTAATTGGACGTAGCCCAATTCTGGCCATAAGCCCTCAACTTAAATTGAACTGAGCCCATCTGCTCTTCCAATCAATTTACACCCGGTTCGAGGGTATAACTTTTTACTCCTCTGATATCTGTCGTTGTAATCCTTCAACGTCGTCAGAGAGGTGACGGGTCCCGACAACCACACATTACAACGGACTGTGGGGTCCCTAAACCCATGGACTATGATGTCCTTAATCTCAACCGTGATGTCTTAAAACTAACAATGGACTGTGGGGTTCTTAAACTCATGGACTGTCACGCCTCGCTTCCCGGTGTACGGCGGAGGAGACGCGACGAGATCCGCTACGTATATACTTATAAGTACATACGCTAAGCGTATCTAAGCAATATAAAGTAAATCACAAGAGACAAGAGATATATAAATAACAACAACTTTATTAATAACATTCTTTTGTACAATGCATGAAAAGTAAATACAACTGAAATGAAAAGCGATGCCTAAACAGTGGCATAACAGGAAATGAAAATACTGAATAGAACAAGGTACAATATCTAGAGCTCGAGGTCTTCGTGAAACTGCTCCAAGTCTTCACCGGTGGGCTCGATCTCAGCTGGGTCCAAAGCACCTGACAACATTCAAAGAAGAAAGAAATAGAATGCCGTCAGCGAACAGGTCGCTCGGTAAGTCCCAAAGAATAAGGAACAATTAGAAAGACAGAATAAGAATATTTTCTAAAGTATTATGTTGTAGAATATAATAGAATATTGTGTTAACGCCGTTGTTTGTAGCTTGGTACAGAAGGATGCCAGTGTATACGAGAGGGGTCTCTATATGCTAGAGACCAGGGCAAACGGAATGTACAAGGAACCGTTAATCCACGGTACAACAGCAACGGAATATAGTTAGGTGTCTTAATCTGACCACCTCGTGCCACCTTTAACACCTTCCGTACCAATCTACCCCTTAAACCCCGTAGTGTTTTGATTGTATTGTTGTATTGTATTGTGTAAGTTGGATGACCGACCAAAACCAAAGATATCAGTAAACATGTTGTAACTGCATAATCAGGTAAATGGAATAACGGAATAATGGATGTATATCCATGGTTTGATTCAGTCAAGTTATACAGATTGTTAACTGGATTCTGGGATTCATGTGTTCATATTGAGTTGGAATATTAAAGAATATAGATTGACTTGAATCATATTCAAGTCAGAAATAATCAGACTCAAACCTGAGTCAGACTAAAAGATATGTAAGTCGAAGTTCTATAATGGTTAGGGTCCTTATTGTAATTCATAAAACTTGAGGGGGTTTTATGTAAAAATACTTTTGCATAGTTTTCAAGATACACCTCAATTATTTATTATTCGTCTTTATAATTATAATGATTGTGATTCTATTTTGTCTTATTTCTAGTGAAAATGTCCTAACTACATAAATAAAGGTATTAATTTATAATATTGATTTATTTGAAATTCATGGTATTTTAATGTAACTTTTAATCTTGTAATTTTTAGGAAAAGGTGGAAACTTTATTTTATAATAAAATAGGTGTTTAAATGTTAAATATACATATGTTTATACAAAAATAAATTTTAATAAATATTTTATTTTCCAAAAATCTCATTTTTCTTAAATGTCGTATTTTAAACCTTTCGAGACCGAATGCTCCTTGTGGAGGTCTGAATCTCGCACTACTAAGCCCGAGGGTGCATGATAAACCGTACAATCCCTAACGGGTTCCCCAAATATGGGATGTAGTGGCGCTTTGCAAATATTTTATAAATACTAATCATTTAAAAAACGGTTTTATAAAAAAAAATAAGGTATTTATTTGTAAAAGGGTGTAAATTTTCGTATTTTAGATTATAGGGTTTCCTAAGCCAACTAGCCTATTTCTAAATGGTCTAAACGACAAGTCATTAGAAGCCTCAAATCGCATCTTCACCGCCAATTGTGGCCAGGTAAGTACAAGTGAGGAAGTAGGGATCCGCTCACGAATCGTGAAACGGGCTTTTAAAGTTATCTAAGCTCACTTGCCTAGCCTGGAGACCACAAAATCAGGTTTAGATAAACGATCGATGTCCATGACATATCGTATTTCCTATTAAAAGATTTTATTTTAAAATCGTATACAACTTAGAACTTTCAGAAAAGGTTTATAAAGAAAATGGTATTTTAATGTAAAGTCTTGTATGATCGTATTCTAAGTTTTGATGATATCAATTAGGGTTTTATTTGCGTGTGTGTGGAGGTAAGTCATTACCTCGTGATCTATTTTAAGGTATAGCAAAGTTTAGGGGTTAAATGAGATAAACTAAACATGGTGGTATTTAAGTGCGAAAATACGGTATTTGCGAAAGTTATCATTTCATGTGAGAAACTTTATCCAAATTGATTTTTAAGTGATTAGTAGTCAACATGAATATGTTTAAGCATTATGGAATTAGTGACAAGTGAGTTTTGATATAAAAACCGAATCGGAAATCGGTTTGTTCCGATTTCCGTCGGGTTTTAAAAAGTCGTATTTTATGAAAGAATAGAAAGGTAGAAAAGAGGGACTTACGGGTTTGGACAAGCTAGAGAGTGCTAGGAAAGTAGTGGGTTTGTCGGTGCGTCGAAACGTCGTGAAGAGTCCTAGTACGATCGCTGGGATTCGCCGTCGATTTCGGCAGCGCTTCGCCTTTCGCTCGTTTTCTAACGTACCAAGTTCTCTTGAAATTTTTAGAGTGTGGACTTAGGAATGTAGGGTGAGAGGGTAGAGGGTAGGGGTGTTTATATAAAGTTAGGCTAGGGTTAGGGTTTTAATTAAAAAAAATAAAAAAATATTTTAAAAAAACATTAAAAAATCATTAAATTTTGGAGTAAAAGTGATTTATTGAGAATTTGATAACCGATCAAGAAAATTAAAATATTCAGGTGAGAAGACCAGGTCAACACGGAGAAATTCCGTGTTGACGACTCGGCCGTCCGGCCTAGTCCGGCCGGCGGCGCCGGTCCGAGTCGGCCGGTCCGCCGGCGGACTCGGCCGAGTCGGGCCGAGTCAAGGGCTCGTCGGGTGGGGGGTCTTCTGGGGGGAACTTTGGTGTATTTAACCTTTTGGGTTCAGTATAAATTTTGTGAGTTATGGCTGTTTGACTATTGACTTTCCAAAAAATTTAAAACAAAATAATATAAAAATAATGTGGGGCATTGGATTTGAACTCTGGTGGCTTGGTTCAGCAGTGCAAGGTATTACCAATGAGCTACAAGCTCCTTCTTGTAATTATGGAGTGAAATAAATACTTAAAGAGATATCAGCTGCAATAAATACCCCAAGTATACATTGAATTTAAATCAATTCTTTGTACATTAAAAATGGAGTTGTTACAGTCTACCCTCCTTACAAAAATTTCGTCCTCGAAATTTACAACTTTAATTTGAGGACTAGTTTACAAAGAGGTGTGGATATCTAGTACGCATTTCATCCTTCCTTTCCCAAGTGGACTCTCCTGGAGTGTCTTTCCTCCACATCACTCGAACCAAGTTAACTTCCTTGTTCCGAAGTGTCTTCACTTTCCTGTCCAGGATCTCCACGGGCTATTGCTCACAAGACAAGTCGGGCTGTATAGTGAGCTCGGAGTGATCAAGTATATGGCTGGGGTCACTCACATACTTTCTAAGTTGGGATATGTGGAACACATTATGCACTCTTTCCAATGAAGGTGGTAGCGCTAAACGGTATGCCACTTCACCGACTCGTTCGAGTATGTCGAACGGTCCAATGTATCTCGGACTCAACTTACCCCGTCTTCCAAATCGGATCACTCCGCGGTTCGGAGATATCTTCAGGAATACGTGATCTCCTAGCTGGAACTCCAAATGTCGTCTATTTGCATCAGCCCAGTGCTTATGTCGATCTTGGGCTATGCGCATCCTTTCCCTGATAGTACGGACCACATCAACAGTCGCTACTAACATCTCCGGTCCACCCTGTCTCCAATGTCGTCCCAACTTAATGGCGAACGACACTTCCTTCCATACAGTGCTGCAAAAGGTGCCATTCTTATGCTTGCTTGGTAGCTGTTGTTTTACGAAAACTCCACAAGATATAGGCGATCTTCCCATGATCCCTTGAAGTCTAGCATACACGCTCTAAGCATATCCTCCAAGATCTGAATAGTTCGTTCCGACTGACCATCTGTTTGTGGATGATAAGCCGTGCTGAAGTTCAGACTTGTTCCCAAACTTGCTTGCAGACTCTACCAAAATTACGATCGGAACCTGGTGTCACGATTGGAGACAATGCAGACCGGTACTCCATGTAGTCTCACAATTTCCTGTATGAGTTCATGGGTATCAGAGATAGTACATTATGAAGAGTTTTAAATCTAAATTAGATTATTACCTCCATGTACTTCTTTGCTAATGTCTCAGTAGATTGGCCAACTCGAAATGGGATGAAGTGAGCCGACTTTGTGAGTCGATCCACAATGACCTATATGGCGTCGTTACCCTTTGTGCTGTGAGGAAGAGCAGTCACAAAGTCCATCGTGATGTGTTGGCACTTCCATTCTGGGATTGGTAACGGTTGAAGTAATCCAGCAGTCCTGTGATGTTCAGCCTTTACTTGCTGATACACCAAGCATTTTGCGACGCTTCTGGCTACTTCACGTTTCATTCCATGCCACCAATAATTCTGACGTAGATCTTTGTACATTTTGGTACCTCCAGGGTGTACTGAATAGGGAAAGCTGTGGGCTTCTTTCATTAACTCTTCCCGAACAGGACCTTTTGGTACACACAATCTACTACCGTATCTCAAAGATCTGTCTTCATGGATGATGAAATCTGTTCTGAGTCCATTCTCCACTTGTTCTCTGATCTTTTGCAACTTAGCATCACTTGCTTGAGTTGCTTTGATCTGATTGACAATGGTTGATTGAACTTGTAAATTCATCAAACTTGAAGCATTACCTGGCATGACTACTTCAATCTCCATCTGATGCAAGTCTTGTTGAAGCTTCCACTGAGCGGTGAGATTCCTTGCTAATGGTTGGCGACTAAGAGCATCAGGTACTACATTCACCTTCCCTAGGTGATATTGCAAGTTGAGGTCAAAGTCCGCCATGAGTTCTAACCATCTTTTCTGCCGCATATTCAACTCCTTCTGAGTAAACACGTACTTCAGGCTCTTATGATCCGTGTAGATGTTCACTCGTTCACCAAGTAGATAATGGCGCCAAATCTTGAGAGCAAAGATGACGGCTGCCAACTCTAAATCATGCGTCGGATAATTGCGCTCGTGAATCTTCAACTGTCTTGAAGTATAAGCCACAACCTTACCGTGCTGATGTAGAACACATCCTAGTCCCTTACCGGATGCATCGCAATGCACTTCGAATCCTCCAGATTGATCCGGTATGACGAGAATAGGTGCTGATGTCAACCTTGACTTGAGTTCTACGAAAGTTTGTTCGCATGCTTCTGACCACACAAATTCTTTATCTTTACGTGTGAGCTTGGTCAGGGGCGTTGCTATCTTCGAAAAGCCTTCAATAAACCTTCTGTAATATCCAGCTAAACCCAAGAAACTTCGAAAATCCTTCACTGACTTTGGTGTAGGCCATTCGCTAACTGCCGAAACTTTCACTGGATCCACAGAGATTCCTTTTCCTGATACGATATGTCCAAGAAAACCAACTTGATTGAGCCAAAACTCGCACTTGCTGTACTTGGCATAAAGCTGATGTTGTCGAAGAGTTTCCAGAACAATTCGTAGATGTTCTGCATGTTCTTTCCGACTCTTAGAATATACCAGTATGCCATCGATGAAGATGACAACAAACATGTCTAAGTACTCCCGGAAAACTTGATTCATAAGGTTCATGAATATTGCGGGTGCGTTGGTTACTCCAAATGGCATCACTAGAAATTCGTAATGTCCATAGTGAGTTCTGAAAGCTGTTTTGTAAATATCAGCTTCCTTGACCTTCACTTGATGATAACCTGAACGAAGATCTAATTTACAGAAAACACAAGATCTACTTAGCTGATCGAATAAATCATCGATGCGCGGGAGTGGATACTTGTTCTTTATAGTGACTTCGTTCAAGGCTCTGTAATCGATGCACATTCTGTATGAACCTTCTTTCTTCTTCACAAGTAGTACAGATGATCCCCAACCTGAAGTGCTGGGACGAATCCATCCTTTCGCCAGTAATTCGTCCAACTGTGTTCGGACTTCCTTCAAACCTTCGGGACTTAAACGATAGGGTGCTTTGATCACCGGTTGTGCTCCTGGTACTAAATCAATACTGAATTCAAGAGCTCGATCGGGAGGCAAACCTGATATATCGTCAGGAAATATATCGTCGAACTCTCGAACGACATCTGGTCTTGATTCTTCCTCCGCTTGAGCTGCTGCAACTACTGCTTCTCTTGGCTTCGCTTTGTAGGTACTTGGCTCCAATGTACGGTCTCCGCTTTTGAAATAGAAGACTGGATGGTCTGGAATCTCGAATACTACCCTCCTTTGACAACAGTCTATGGTAGCATAAAAAGTTCCAAGCCAATCCATTCCTAGAACCACATCGAAGTTCGGTATGTCCAGCACTTTGAAGTCGGCATAAAACTCTCGACTGCAGACGACGACTGGACACAAGCTGTATCCCATAGTTGCCTTTAGAACGCCATTTCCTGAACTGACATTCCAGATGGATACAAGCGGTGAGACTGGAATCGTATGGGTTCGGACAAACCGTTGCGACATAAAGCAGTGTGATGCTCCAGTATCAAACAGTGCAAGTGCAGGGATTGAGGATACTAAGATTGTACCTAAGGTATGTAGGATTTGTTTTAGGTATGGAAAATATGTAACTAAGTAGCAGGATAGAAAAGCAAAGTTTGAAAAGAAAAGTTTACCAGTGATGACTTGGCCAGTGGCCTCAGCTTCTTCCACAGACATCGTGAAAGCCTGGCGCCTTGGTACATTCCTCCTGGCCTGAGAAGCATTCCTCGGAACGTTCCTTTGAGCTTGATGGAACTGACGAGAAGGTGGTGCGGCTTTTGGTCCTCTGGGTGGTGCAGGGAGTGCAGGTCTGGGAGCAGG